>CAJHNH020003179.1:281138-293638 GCA_905116865.2 Candidula unifasciata | reverse complement strand
ATGGAAGATACGATGTTACGTGACACAAATGTGTATGGCTTTGTAAATTTAAAATTATCGGATGTAACAAACGCATTACTATCTACACTTGTTTTTTAAAGAACACTGCATTCAAAGACGTTGCAGTACCAACCCCATGCATTTGTTGCTGTTGTCTGTTTGTTGATTTCAATAGGCACTTTTGCGTTTAGCAGTTAACCGTTGTAATGTAAACAATAGGCTCTCAATATCCTTGATGTAACCAACACAGTGCGATCTGTCACAAAAACAATACGGAATTACCAAGCGCGTTCGCAATGCCTAAGCCATAGACGCAGAGATCTAACAGTTAACACATGAATGTTTCAGCATCCTATGACGAGTCGTGGGTTTCCTTCACGGATTGCGCCATTTGCAAGAAAACCAAGCAGACGACCCGCTGTAACGTCACCAGAGTGGAGCTGTTGGTTCCTTTGGTACACACGGACTCAAAAATCGAAATGAAAAATGACTGGATATTTGTGGAAATTAATGGACGTAAGTTACGGTTAGGATTATTTGTTTTTAATCGTTCCTCTTCTTCTTTTGCCTTCGCCTTTAAAAGTACGGATGACACGCTGTGTTCTGGTTTATATCGTGGCTGTGATATCTACACCTTTCGGCACAACACACCCGCAACCATGAAACCATCTAATTATTCGCATTATTGGTCATGCTTGTGAAAGTAGTTGTGCGTCTGTTCTCCCTTTTCCCACCCCTAAATGAGGCCCTAGGATTCACTCGGGGATAAGATGATACTTTGGGAATGACTGTTTTTTCCCCTTCCCCCACCTTCACAACTCCCATTCCTCTATGAATGTGTGTGCGTAGTACCGCTCAAAGATCAGCGTTCGACGTCAGGATGCACTTATTGAAAGCCATGTAGTACATTTTATCCCACTAGGGCATCACACAAGCGATAAAAACCCGATGACACAAAGTGCCACCATGTGGACGAGGAATACCCGTGGAGAGGTCCCCGAAACCGCGTTCAGCCAGTAGACCATATTTTTGGCCGGGCTATATTGCGGCCCCTGACAAGAGCCAGAGTGGGGCTTCAAAATAACGAAAAATTGCACCCCACAAGAAGATGACTAGTTGACATTGATGGAAAGCCACAGCTCCCTGGAGCTATTTATTTATTTTTCTTAAAAACGGGTACAATGTACTTGAAGAGGGGGGGGGGGAGGGATGGAGAAAGAGAGGGAGGGAGAGAGAGAAAGAGAGAGAGAGAGAGAGAGAGAGAGAGAGAGGAGAGAGAGAGAGAGAGAGAGAGAGAGCAGTGCTTGAAGACAAATGGAAAAATATAAAGACCGCTATCTTGGAGGCAGCTATTAGCTGTGCAGGATTAAAGAAGAGTGATATAAAACTATGGATAACTGATGACACCTGGCAGTGCAATTGGGATAAAAAGACAGCAAAACTTGCGATGTGTTACGCTAAGACAATACAAAATGAAATTAGAGCTAATGAAGATTATAGGAAAAGAGAAACAAGTAACGAGTGCTGCAAGAAAACATAAAAGAGCTTTTGTTGATGAAACTGGCTGAATAGGGGGAAACAGGCAGCCACGGCTGGAAATAGCAAAATCTTTATAATACATTAAAACAACTAATTGAAACATTCAAACTATGAGGTGGTGTAATCAAAAGCAAAGATGGTAAAATGCCCACATTTGATGCTGAGCAGAGGAAAAGATGAACATAACATTTCAAGCAGACCTTAAGCAAGCCTGACCCACTAGATTTAATGAAATTTGAAGAAGAGGCAAAAAGGACAACACATCCCCTATAAACGATAGGCAAGTTAATGTTACGGAAATCAAAAAGGCAATGCTTTCCCGTGCAAATAACAACACGGCGAGCAGGGATAATACTACATCAGAATTGCTTAAAGGAACAGATGAGACAACTGTCCAACAAGAGCTATAACTATTTAACAAAATATGGGAAGAGGAAATAGTCCCATTACAGCGGAGAGAGAACAATTGTGCAAATCCTCCCAAAAAGGTAATCTTAAGGATTGCAATCATGGGAGAGGAATTACCTTACTATCTGTTATGTCAACAAACTTTTGCAAAAGAATTCTCGATAGAATTAAAAAGGCAGTTGATACGATCGTGAGAGAAGAACAAGCTGGTTTTCAAGCTGCAACAAGTTGTCTGGATCAAATAATTACCCTGAGACTTATTTTAGCAACAACTTCTCATTCGGAATTTTATTGATTTCAAGAAGGTCTTTGACTGCTTACACACAATTTCACTATGAGGAATTCTGGAATGCTGCGGCATGCCAGCAAAAATAATACGTATTGTTATACATTAACTGTTTGAGTCCCAAGGAACGCATCATACGTTCATAGGTTCCTACCTAGAAGCCCAATGAACGCATGATGCGCCGATTTTATTACTTTCTTTACTAACCCCTGGGCCTGTGATGTTAAACCCCCTGGGACTCAAAGAGTTAAACGATGGTTAAGAATGTGCAGTGCGTACTGAAAATGGTGTGAGTAACTGCTTTGTGCGTGTATGTGCGTGCGTGTGGAAACTGAAGTAAAACAAGGCTGCATTGTATCTTTCTTGTTGTTTGGAGTAGCCTACGATCGGGTAATGAAAAGAGGTTGCAAAGACAATGTTAGCATTGATTGGGTAATGAAAAGATGTTGCAAAGACAATGTTAGCATTGATTGGGTAATGAAAAGATGTTGCAAAGGCAATGTTAGCATTGATTGGGTAATGAAAAGATGTTGCAAAGGCAATGTTAGCATGGATTGGGTAATGAATAGACAACTGGAAGATCTGGATTTCACAGATGGTATTGTTGAGTTAAAAAACTTAAAAAAAAAAACAGACAAGTTGTCATCTTTAGCATACAAAATGGGACTACAAATAAGTTATGAGAAAACAAATATATCAAAGATACCAACAACTAGACCACGTAGATATCATGTTAGAAAACAAAATAATAAAAGTACCGTACCGTTTCCCCTATTTTGAGTAGCAATTTTGACTCTTTAAGAGATAAAACGAAAGAAACTGATCCGCATTGCCAAAGCAAGTTTTTAAAAGTCCTAACAAAATATGGAGCTTCAAGTTATACAGCTTTGAAATCAAACTACGAATCTTCAATGCTAACATTATTTTAAAACTAACATATGCCAGCGAAAGTTGGAGAACTACCAAACATATGGAAAAAAGTTAAATGCATTTGAAAATAAAAGTCTGACAGTAATAATGAAACCCCCCCCCCCCCCGACAAAATGAGGTACAAGGTGGAAGAGAAGAAGAGAAGAAGAAGAAGAAGTAGTAATAATGAAACAAAAATGGGATGAATTTAGAAAGAGTGAAGAGACAAGAGAACTGTCTGGACAAATATCTGTATCGACTGGGGAAAAAAAAAAAAAAAAGACAAAGAAGGTGGAGTTATAATGTGCACACTCTAAGACGAAATCAGTAAATAATTACGTAATAAACGGTCTGAGAAAAAGAAGAAGAACATTATTACGAGAGGCTAAAAATCCTGTGCTAAATTCCATGTAAGAAATGGGGAGAGTTGCCGACAATAGAGTAGAGTGGAAGAATCGTAATGTATGCCCTATATGACGTCTAAAGGATGATGATGATGATAATGATGATGTGTTTCCAAGACAACTGAACCATGACCTACTTTTCCAATGGAAAGGTGATTTGTAACCTGCGCGAGGGACCCTCTGTTATTCGTTATCATCTGAACTGGTTAGGAATCAAGACTCACTACCTAAGCGATCAAGGTCTGGGGAAGCCCGTGTCTTTGACTTTTGTTTTTTGTTTTTTGGTTGGTTTGCTCTGCCAAACAATTGCAGAATACAAACCCACACTGATGTGACGAACTCTACCTCTACTGCTTATCTGTCTAAAAAAATCTCAGTTTCAGACCTAACTCTCCCCCTTTTTCATTTTTTAAAACTATTTCTAATGCAGAAAATACTGCTTACCACATCTGAATTCAAGCTCTAATAAGGGTGCTTTCTTTTTAGCCGACTACAAATATTGTCACAGGATAGTCCAATATTTTAGAGAGGTAAGAGCGGGTTTTCAGTGTTTTCTGTGCTTTTGTGGGTTTCCTCCAAGGCCAGGGTTTTCGCGCGTTTACCTAACCCTAATCTTAACCCTAACCCTAACTGTAATCCTAACCCTAATCCTAATCTTAACCCTAATCCTAACCCTAATCTTAACCCTAATCCTAACCCTAACCCTAATCGTAACCCTAATCCTAACCCTTACCCTAATCTTAACCCTAATCCTAACCCTAACCCTTACGAAAACTACGCTCAATCTACCACCAGCTGAAAATATTTGACTGTCCCGTGACCTGTGGATTTCTCTTGTTGTGGTTGGCTAATAAGAAAGTACCCTTGCAGGCATCCTCACCTCACACCGTCAGACTGTTGACAGATTTCACTGTCATACTCAAAGTAAAGGGACCATTTTCTACACGTTTATGCGATTTTAGGGATATAGTGATAGACAAATTTATAGATCTATCGGCACTCACTCGACGGGTAATGAGTTCAACATCCCGATGGTGGCGTTTATTTCCCAGGACATTACCTGGTACCCATTTATCGCAACCCTTCGGCCTTGATTCCATGATAGGTACCGTAAATCTGGGAGAAATTTAAGGCTGGGTTGACCTTGCAGCCACAAGGTCATGATTAAAAAAAAAAACCGTCTTCATCCAGATTTTAACCCACCACCTTCAGATGCACAGGCGAGTAACTAGCCGCTACACTTCAGAGGTTCCATATTAACTACCCGAATTTCTTCTATTTACCTCTAGTCTACAATTGAAAAAAAAAAAATACGTGTCTAATATGTAACACTGATCATTTTTCAGATACAATAAACAGTTCTAGAGGCACAATGGATATTTCCCGGGCTGTTACCTTTGACCTCTCAAACATTCTACTTAAGCCAAATGCTGCAACGCCAGAGGAATTCTCAACATCACAGTCAAGAAGCATCCGTGTCGAAACGTGTTCTGCAACAGATGCATGCTTTACGAATACTGTAATATCAACAGTACCATCTTAGACAGGTTTCGAACACATTTGGGCAAAGACAATAGGCAGCACACCGATGTTTTTCACAAAAGGCAATCAAAAATCAGCATCAATACGAGCGATGATGTTAACAAACAAGATGATATGGATAGAAATGCGAACAGAAGCGAAACTAATAGTAAACTGTCTGTGACTCAGAAAGAGGTTCAGAAAGTAGTCCAGGATAAACAGTCTTTCGTTTTATTACACCAAACAACGTTAATGACTTCGCCTGCTGCAAATACGAATAACTTGCAAACGTATAACAGTACAGAATATCCCAACAATACAGAACTTGCAACAGAAACTCCACAAATACATGAAAACGACAGTTTAGGACATGTGTGCCTACCCATCGGGAGACACGAAGTTTAAGAGAACCCAGAGCAGTCTTTTCACCGCACATTCTGGTGGAAAATTCGGACCAGGCTACAGAACAACAGCAACAACCACAAAAGAAAAAGCGCCAGCTAGAGACACCAACCACCCGGGATCTAACAGGACAAAGAAACGGCGCGTGTGTTAACAACTTTGAGCCGGTACAAGAAGAATGCAGACGACGTCCATTTTACGTCAGCTTTCAGAGGGACATGCATCGTTGGGATATTATTATTCCAGAAGCTGCAGTAGACATCGGCTACTGCTCCAACACCTGCCGCCACGCCAATCACTTCTCAAACGTCAACAGCAGGTTAACGGCACATGCAGTCATCATCAACAGTATGAGGGGCGACACGCCTCCTGTTATTTGCTCACCAAGGAAGATGTCGTCTATATCAATACTGAAAATCAGCGATGGTGGCAGTTCACTTGTTGTCGAGAACCTGTTGAACGCCAGGATAGAGTCTTGCTGGTGTACATAGATGATAGCGTAAAGGGGGTTGATTGCTTTTTAGCTGAAATCGAAAACACAAGATGTAATTGGAGAGGAAAAAGACATACTGACACAAATAAACGTTTCTCACAACAAGCGAAGACAAATAATTACAGAACGTAAGCTTCACAATCGCAGTTACGTAACCATAGGCGCCAGAACCTGGGTGCTCGGGCTCCTTGATTTCCCCCTCCCAAGAAACAAAAATTGGTGTACTCTCAACAGTACCTCTCCCCAGCCAACCCCCCCCCCCCCTTTCTGGCCCCAGTAATTTTTAAGGGGACTGAGAGCCGACCTTTTATTACAACCCTTTTAAAGAAATTTTTTTTAAAAGTAATTTGTTGACATATGTGATATTATTTTAAGTGTACAATTTTTTCCCCTATTCAGCACAATTGTAATAATAATAACAATAATAATAATAACAATAACAATTATAATAACAATAATAATAAATATAATAATAATATTAATAACTATAATAATAATAATAACCATAATAATAATAATAACAATAACAATAATAATAGCAACAATAATAATAACAATAATAATTATAACTATAATAATAACTATAATAATAATAACAACTATAATAGTAATAATAACTATAATAACAACAATAATAATAATAATAATAATAATAACAATAATAACAATAATTATAAAAAAACAATAATAAAAATAACAATAATATTAATAACTATAATAATAATAATAATAACTATAATAATAATAACAATAATTATAATAATCATTAGAATAAAAATAATAACAATAATAATAATAATAACAACAATAATTATTAATAATAATAATAACAATAATAACTATAATACCAATAATAATAATAATAATAACAACAAAAACTATATTATTAATAACAATAATATTATTAAAAAATAATAATAATAACAATAATACTAATATTAAATGCAATAATGTACTTGGAAGACGTGCGCCAGAACCTGGGGGGGGGAGGGGCTAGTAAGCATCATGACCCCTCCCCCACCTCCTTCACACAATAATGTTTAGGGACTAGCCCCTGCTCCACCTACCACCATATATAGACCTTCTCTTTTTAAGCATTTGTGAATACATTTCATCCTATTTTAATATATCATTCTTTTGCCATTCAGCGCATAATAATAATAATAATAGTAATAATAATAATAATAATAATAATAATAATAATAATAATAATATAATTAATAGCAATTATTGTTGCACAATAGAACAAAATTCAAGCCCTTTAACTCCCCTTCTCCACATAATTCTCTAGGGGCGGGAGGCCTCATAGTAGTAGTAATGTTATTTTTTTTTCATTTTATTATTATTATTATTATTATATACAGTTAAACCAGGCTTAATCCCCTCTAAAGTCTGGACAAAATTATCCCCATCTTTTCTATTTTCTCTGTGGTGGCATTTATGAGAGAAGCAGTTATTGACAATACAGAATATCCCCCCCCCCCCTTAAAAAAAACAGTTTTCTAGCTTTTTTCTTAATGGAAAAAGTGGGGGTTTAAAAAAGGGGGCAGGGGGTGGAAAGCAATACTGACATTCTAGAAGATCTGAAAATCGAAGAAAACTGGCTCAAAAACAGCATCTTGTCTCGAAAAGTTAAATACTTTGGCCTAATTAGACGTAACAGTTTGTAAATAAAAAAGCAATAGTAACAGTGAACATGGTACTAGGAATGAGAGGCAGGGGGCGACTTTCGCGAAGGTGGGCACAGGGCATAACATACAACACTTAAGACAGGGAAGTGCACGAGACGGGGATCTATCAAGTTGTTTAGTTTCATTCACGGGGCGGTGATGCGGGTGATTTTCTCTAAAGAACCATATACACGGTGACAACGATCAGAGTCTAGAACTCTCATCCTCTTCGTGACAACTTGATGGATAATTTTGCTCATGTTCATCTGATCTCTATCACAACCCTGATTCAAGACTGAAAATCATTCACTAAGATATACGATGCTGACGACGATGATGATGATGCGCTGTGTTTTGTTTTCTTTTCTGGCAAGGAATTTCGTCGAAAAGTTTATTTGCAACTGTATGTGTTTTTTCATGTTTGCAAGCATTTTAGTAATATTTTATGTTCATCGGTTTTTTTTTTATGTTCATGGAGAATAGCTAAAGAGCACCCGGGCGCACCATCGACATCAAACTGTTAACTGGCAGATATTTATCACGTCTGTTCTGGCAACGTGATTTGGAGGACGCGAGTAGGAATTCGATGTACATACATATTGATCAGTTACTGTGCTGGTTAGACTGTCCAGTAATATTGAATGTGTGTGTGTGTGTGTGTGTGTGTGTTTTTTTTTTTAGTGCAAAATAATACATAAAAATTACGTATTTCATGGAAGCAATAAGAATCACAAAGAAGTTTTAAAGATATGAGGAATTAAAGGAGAACAGATAAACGAAATAGACAATGTTAAATGATGGCATATAAGAACCATACTGGGGGAAAACGTTGTAGGTAAAGAGTCAGATGACGATACAAAAGGCAGGATAACATTTTATTATTTTTTTTAAGGGAAAAAAAAGTTATGGGGACAAGTCCTGTTGGTGTGTCAGCTGATGCGATTTATGAATCATCGAGCTATCACGACATATGATACACTAGGATAATAACAGCAAAGTGGGGTAGGTGTGGTGTGTTGTTAGGTGATTGAATTTAGTGGTAGCTAGGCTGCGATATATGGGTGCGGCTGCCTCGTGGTGGTGTGAAAATAGTGTGTAGTGCGGCTATCATGGGGTGGTTCAACGGGTAGCACGGTGAGCTGTGGGTAACGCAGAATGGTTTAGCGGAGTTGTTAAGCAAGCAGCGCAGTGTGGTGTGGGCAGCACTAGGTGGTTGAAAGGATAGTGCAGGGTGGTTCAAAGGATAGTGCACGGTGGTTCAAGGGATAGTGCAGGGTGGTTAAAATGATAGTGCAGGGTGGTTCAAAGGATAGTGCAGGGTGGTTCAAGGGATAGTGCAGGGTGGTTCAAGGGGTAGTGCAGGGTGGTTCAAAGGATAGTGAAGGGTGGTTCAAAGGATAGTGCAGGGTGGTTCAAAGGATAGTGCAGGGTGGTTCAAAGGATAGTGCAGGGTGGTTCAAGGGATAGTGCACGGTGGTTCAAGGGATAGTGCAGGGTGGTTCAAAGGATAGTGCAGGGTGGTTCAAGGGATAGTGCAGGGTGGTTCAAAGGATAGTGCAGGGTGGTTCAAAGGATAGTGCAGGGTGGTTCAAAGGATAGTGCAGGGTGGTTCAAAGGACAGTGCAGGGTGGTTCAAAGGATAGTGCAGGGTGGTTCAAGGGATAGTGCAGGGTGGTTCAAGGGATAGTGCAGGGTGGTTCAAGGAAAGTGCAGGGTGGTTCATGGAAAGTGCATGGCGATGTGAGTCCCAGATGGTGGCTCAGCGGGTAGAGCCGTATGGTGTTGGTATAGTGGGGTATTTCAGCCAGTAGCATAGGATTGTTCAGTGGATAGCAGGGGATGGTGTAGATGCTACAAGTGGTGTGGTCTGGTGCTAATATTTTTATATAACAAAAAAGAATATTCACGACAAAGGGTCTGGCGTCGTGTTTACAAGTTGCTCTATGTATTCCTTTTGAAAACGTAGATGTCATTGAACAAAGTTGACCAAAATGTTTACAAAGTGTGAAAATGCTTACAATATATAGAAGATCTGACACATGTTTGCTAGTGACCGCTTTGAAAAAGTTTCCTTATTACCAAAGTTGATATGTTGCTCGATGTGCAAATGTTGAAAAGGAGTCTGTTGGATTAGAACCTGATTTGCCATAATTATCCATAAATCCACTCAGCTGATACACCAGTATGACGACTTGAGCCCACAACTTCCTGTTTCTTTTTTTGTAAAGATAAAAGTTAAGCATCATATGTCCAACTATTGCCCCTTTTAAAAAAAATATACACGACATGACGTGATAGCACCAGGCGGCGGCAGGCAATTCAGGTTGATTAATTCATAATATTTAACGGCCTCAAACGGTTCCCCCCTCTGTTTATTTATAGGAATGACGTATACACACCGGAACCTACCAATCAAATACCTTTCTTAAATGTTTGTGTATTCTAGACAAAGCAATAAGGTCTACTGTTTGTAAATTGTTGCTGTGATTGTTATTCGACATTTGCTTCGTTAATATAAATTTCTGTAACCTATGGTGCCGTTTCAATGGGTTGAAATGAATTCTGTCCGTATTCCATAGTCGTGGATTTCAAGCTGTACGATAGACATGGCCAATGAGACACCTTTTTTTGGGGGTGCCTAGTTGACCATGTATTTTAGTGCACTTGTATTCATGGCTAGGCGCAGACGTCGTCTGGAGGTGACAGGTTCAATTCCCGGCACGGTAACTATAGCTTTCGATTTTTATGTTGTCTAGTGTGTTCTTCTATCTTTCTACTTCTTTCTATGAGTGCCGTTCACAATACTTTCTGTTACTTGATTAATTCAAGGCAGGGTGTTGGCACTTTCAGCACCTTTAGAACCTAATTCGACCTTTTACCGAATACAGTACTAATTGTGTGTCTGTCAACAAGCCTAAATCACCCCAGTTTTGGGGTCAGGATGTTTTTTGGCAGCCATTTCTCATCGATGTTCAAATAATTAGGATTTCGATGTTTTTCTTCTTTTCCCTCTTGGTCGTGAAAAAGAAGAAAAACATCGAAATTCTAATTATTCCACTGTATTTTTATGTAACATTTCTCGCTAAAAGCATCGATATCTTCTTCAGTGTTATATCCACAATACGCATGATTATGTTTCTAGTGGTACGGAATCTTATTATGCGGTACCGACACCTTTTTATGCATTCTTTATTCCCACAACAGCTTTGAAAAAAAAAAAAATACATTGCCTTGTTCCTGAAATTTCTTCGTATTTACTGATATGGAGTTCAGTATTCGGTTTGCATTCTGGTCAAATGTCACCTTAATTGGACAAGAATATCGGTCCGCGTGCTTCAGTTTATCGAGCCCTTAAGGTTCATTGCTGCAGATAAAACCTGCCTCCACTCATCTCTCTGGTTGGCCTTTTCTTTCCAGTTGGTGACACCAAAATGTTTGCATGTCTGTCTGTGCATTACCTCTCCATCGTCTTCTTGGTCTGCCTCGTAGTCTACGACCATCCAGCTCTCTTGTGTATACAGAATATACCTCTCCGTCATCTGACATTCTCACAGTATGCCCCAGCCATTTCAGTCTATTAGCTCTCATAATGCCAGCAACCAACAGTGATTTAAACAAATTGTGAATTGTATAGTTGCTTTTCATTTTCCATTCCCCCGCTGTTTATATCTTTGATGGTCATACTTTAACTTGTGTAATCAATGTTACACACTGATAATGAAAGTCGTAATAATAACATATAACATATTACATCTTCCCCATATGTGTTCCTGCGCCACATGAGGAGGGGGGGGGGGGTTAGACCCACTACCCCACTATAAGCATGTCGTAAAAGCCGATTAATAAGGGGTGTTTCTTTCAAAGTCGGAGTTCATTTGCCAGAATGGCGAGACGCCAACAGTCTGCATTTAAATTTGTAAAACGAATGTGCATGCGACACTCAAGTTCTGGAACAAAACCACAATCCAGAAGCGGATTAACAAACAACTGGAGTTTTCCGCCGCAGTTTACAATTGGTGAACGCTAAGAAGAATAGGAAATGACATCTGTGAAACCATACTGGGCAGGTTAACGCGTTTCTTTTTCTTCCTGTCAACGCCGCCTCGAGTTGGTCCGGCATCTGTCCACAGATTTGCGCCAGTGAAATTGTCTCTACGTAGACAAGGGCGAGGCATAGGGTAGTATGGCCCACGGTAGGGAGAGTCCGAACATTTTGGTAATTTGCATTAGCCCTTACTCAGTTTTTTTCGATACTTTTAAAGACTTTGTGAATCGTAATTAGGAAGTCAGTTAAATGCCGTAACAAGTTTTTTTTTCTTCTTCTTCGCGTTCACAGGCTGCAAACTCCGGCGGGAGGTTCTGTCTGTTCATCCCCCTCTGGACTTTGGTCTTGTTTCAGAACCTGAGTTTTACGTGCACATCCGTTTTACAAATCTGAATTATCTGTATGTAGATAGATGCTTCCTTGCGTCTCAGGCGGTTGCACAATTTGCGTGGTGCAAACTCTGACATTGCTGTGAATAGCTATTGAATTAATAATGATATCAATAAGCTGTTATTATAGGTTTTTATAGTGAATGGATTTAAACATGTAGCATACAAATCAGTATTTACTAGAAGTTTAATATAAATATGGGACTCTGCTACTTCACTCTTTTAGTCCGAGATGGTTTCAAAGTAGAACCCCAATTTAGCAAAAGTGGAAAAAATAACACACTATGTGTTGTGTCGATACATACAAACATGAGCTGAGCACACACTGTGTGTTGCTTATGACGGAAATAATTTTAAAAACATGGAGTTTTTGTCGTCCCTCTTTCAAGTGGCTTCCAGGGGATCTGCCCTACCTACCATACTTTAGGTACGCA
>CAJHNH020003179.1:226138-276138 GCA_905116865.2 Candidula unifasciata | reverse complement strand
AACCAGCCTTGAGTATGTACCAGGTACAGTCCTGAGAAGTAAAGGCTGTCGACGTGATGCTGGCCACATCACCCACTAAGTGCCGTTTGGTCTATATAATATAGGTCTAGCCCTATATACCCAATACGTCTGAAGGCGTGGAAAAAGGTCCTTTACTCAAACAGTGCGAAAAAAAAAAACATGCGCGCTACTCACTCTAGCTAACAAACACACACAGAGAGAGAGAGAGAGAGAGAGAGAGAGAGAGAGAGAGAGAGAAAGAGGGAGAGAGAGAGAGAGAGAGAGAGAGAGAGAGAGAGAGAGAGAGAGAGAGAGAGAGAGAGAGAGAGAGAGAGAGAGAGAGAGAGTTTGCCTTAAACTTCATAGTTAATAAAGTGAAAACCACCTCCTATCGACCGTTGGGCGAGGAATCACATGGGCAAGCAGGCTTGTAAGAATCTCGGTAAGTAGTTTTGTCGAGACTGAAGTGAAGAATATACTTTCTGTAACTGTCTTCTATACAGTTTTTCTTTGGAATATTGTGTGTGCCGTAAACAGGCTGATCTTGTTATATACCAGTGTTTTTCAAACTGTTCTTGGTCGCGGCGCCTTTTTTTTTTCAATTAAAATTTTTCCGCGGCGCCCTAACCTAAATAAGATTATGACTATTCGTGTCTTGGTTAAATTAATTATGAAGTTTTTTACAATATTTTGCGGCACCCTTGTGAAGAGGTCGCGGCTCCCCGGGGCGCCGCGGCGCACAGTTTGGGAATCACTGCTATATACTGTATCACAGATGCATATAATATATGTACTGTAATGTCATTTCCTTAGTTATAAAAGTATTCAAAATCGATTAGAACCAGAAAAATTGAATTAATCAAGTCTTTGTTTCTGGAAATAGAGTATACTATGCCCTTCAGCCTCTGCTAAAATCAAAGAGTCTGTCTCTAAACACCAAGTTCAAAATATATAAAACGTTGATAAGACCAGTTGTTTTATATGGCTCGGAAACTTGTATCACAACTAAAAAAAAAAAACCCTTATTACAGGTTTTCGAAAACAGTCTTTCGACGAATCTTTGGACCCATCAAAGATGCAAACAGCGGGGAATGGAGAGTGAGAAGCAACAACGAAATTCATAATCTGTTTAAATCACCACTGATCACTTGCATTATGAGAGCCAGTAGACTGAAATGGTTGGGGCGTATTGAAAGAATCTCAGATGACAGAGAAGTAAAAACTGAACTATACAGATAGTTCGGTGTTGAGAGGAAAGAGAAGTGCCTGGAGGTTCGTAGCGAAAGCCAATGAAAAATCTTAGTGCAAGACAGCCTAGCATAAGACATCTCAACATCTAGCATGAGAATAGAGGTGGAGGCAATAACTGCAGCTCTCCGATGGCTAGAGAACATGACGCATACACGTGTCGTAATTGTAACAGACTCTGAAGGCATGCTGAGAAAGGTGAAGACAGGGATGCTTCGAGCAGAGTGGCAAGCTTCACTGGAAAGGTCACGGGTATTGAGCATACTTTGGATCTTTTTTCCAGTCATGCCGGCGTAGTGGGTAATGAATAGGCAGACAGATTGGCTGGAGGTCACCACTAAGTTGTGAATTGATACACGATAAGGCGGACGTGGTCAAGGCTTTTTGGGAACAAGCAACGGAATAAGTAGAGAAACAAGATTATTATGGGCTGGAGAGAATGAGGCACCTGGGTGTAACCAGAGGGTCTGGCCGGCTCACAACACTGAGAGGAAAGGCAAGACGGACATATAACCAGATTGTGACCGGTACCATCAGTACGGAAACTCTCCGCTGGCTGTTGACGATGAGGACAGAGGACGCATGGGAATGCCCCAAGTGATGTGATGTCAATTCTTGACTGACTGACTGACTTTCTACCCCACCAGGAATCACACAAGCGATAAACACCCGATGACACAAAGTGCCACCATGTGGATGAGGATCGCCGTGGAGAGGTCCCAGAAACCGCGTTCAGACAATTGGCCATATTTATGGCCTGCCTATATTGCGGCCCCTGGCAAGAGCCAGTGTGGGGCTTCAAATAACGAAAAATATCATCCTAAAAAGGACGGTAAAAAAATGTAACTATAATTCTTGACTCAACTCAACTGTTTTCATACCGTTTTTGGATTTCCAACATGGCACATGATAATGATTAGAAATTAAATAAAGGGAGACTATTCATAAAACTTTACCAGTAAACAGTGGTACAGGTTAATGGCCAACGGCGGCAACTTAGAACGGAATTCTACAACAGAAAATGAATAATTCTGAATATATTCTACAAAGTTTCGGTTTATCTGCCCAGCGTTTGCAAAACGGTATAACTGATCAGGTACTGAAGATTCTGGTTGTAACTTATTCTTCAAGTTAAAGGCTAGAGTGTCGACTTCATTGCACTGCGGGGTCCCACTCCGTTCGCAGAGCCGTTGAGGCGTTATTTATACAAAATAAGAACTCGGTAGCTCCGGCAACATTCCTAAGTGATCTCTTTAAAAATTGCACTCATGAACCTAACGAAGCCGCCGTGAAACAAACCGACGACCTTCAGAGCGCATGGCAAACGCCTTGACAACTTCACCCCTTATCTGTTGCTGGAGACAGTGATGATCATCCCTACACACATATAGATGTCACTATCAGTGACATATACAGACACCAAGATAAAGATGTTATCATTTTATTTATTTTATATTATATGAGCAGGGGTATGAATTTATGTCTAAGTTTTTGTACACCGAGTCTATCTTTCTCTATTTGTCTCGCTCTCTGTTTCTCCCCCTGTCCTTCATCATGTCTCCATCCCTCATGTCTGCCTGTATGACTCTCTGCCTCTGTCTACTTCAGGTACCAGATCTAGAGCAGACAGAACTTCAGTTTGCTCCCCTCTGTCACCAGGTATAGAAAAGATCTTGAAACACTTTATATGTGCTCATTTACCCACACATGTACATTCAAATAAAGTACCGCATATACCCGGTTCACCCTTAAACAAAGCAAACATTTCTTGAAAAAAACCTTGAAAAAGGTCAGATTTAGCTACAAACTCTGCTAACAGTATAGTAGATTCAGTGAAACAAGATGCCACGGGCCATGTGGCTTTTGTATGGAGGGGCAGAATCAGGAAGGGATTAGGAATAAAGGTGAAAAGTACTTCAGTTAGTTGAGGTAGGTTAGGAGCTTAATCTCCCCATATGGGTTCCGGGGTCCTACTGTGGGGAAGAATAATAATAGACCCACTGCCCTCCTAACAAGCGTGTCCTAGAAGTCGATTACCTGGGGGCATCCTCGGAATTCAGAATGCATCTCATCTGCCTGAGAGACAAGCAGCCAAAAGTCTGCTTAGAAATAAGCCAAATCTCTGAAATGGATGTGCACGCAATACTCAGATTCTGGAATGAGACTGAAATCGAGAAGTTGATGAACATCCATAACTTTCCACCAGAGTTTAACAGCCGTTGAAGGACAAATATGTAAACCACAATACAATGTGCCAACTACACTTAAGGGGTGAAAGAAGAAGAACGTATGATGACAACAGTAATCCTGAAATCCAATGCCCTAATTGTAAAAAAAAAAAAATACTATTCTTATAACAAATGTGTCTGGCTTGTTACCCTCACCATTGCGTGTGATTTCAATGCCTCCCTGTGGCACAAATTAACACTGTCTGGAAAACCTGTTTCCGTCCCAAACAATGCATCATGTGTGATAAACTCATTCTCATGAATCACAAACATTATGCAATATGTTCTGTTACTTTTTGCATTTGGTCGTAGAATACTAAAGAAATCTGGCTCTCTATAGCACAAATTAACACTGTCGTCTGGAACGGAGCGACCCATCTGCAGTGAAGTTGTAACCTCAATTAACAACTAAAATCAGACTCACTATTTAATGGCTGAACTGTGTATGGTTCATAGTGTTACGACAATACATCATTTTCATCCTCATATTCACCAGCTGTAAACTCTGGTGGAAAGTTCTGCTTGTTAGTCCACTTCTGGACTGCAGTCCTGTTCCAGAACTTGAGTGCTTGCGTGTGCATCCGTTTGACAGATCTGACTAATTTGTATGCAGACTGTTGGTTCCTTGCCTCTCAGGCAGATGCACTCCGACTCTGAAGGAAACGACAATACTGCCTGTCTGAATTATTTTTTAACAGCTGGCACCATCAGTATGTTGAGTTGATTCAAGAACCTCCATCACAGCACTCTGGGCATTTCCATAAGCGTTCCATCCCCCATCTTTAGCAGCCAGTACAGAGTTCCAATACCAGTTGTGCCAGTAGCATTCTAATTATACGCTCATCTTGCCTATCCTCGTCACTCCCCGCTGCATCACTCTCACCAGTCTGTGGTGATCCATTTTCTCCTTTGAACTGCACACGTTTTCCCACGTATTTTTCTCCCACAAGGATAAAAGAATCAGTATGGGAACTTATCGTTGGATAGCGGGAAACAGAACAGGGCATTTAGAGAGTGTCTCAGTGCTTCTTTCATATTCACCCTTAAAAGGGCAGGGGGCATATTGTGTTGCAGTTTACAGAAAGGCTGTGATATCTACACCTTAGGTCCACCCACCCAATGTCAGAAAAATCTTAATTTGACAGTTTTTATGAGATGCTTGCTACTAGCAGTGGGTCTGGTTTTTTTTTTTCTCTCACTCAAATATGGGGCCTCAGAATCCACACAGGACTTTGGAATCCACACAGGATCCTGAAACCACACAAGATCCTGAATCCAAACAGGGCCCCGGAATCCACACAGGATCCTAAATCCACCCAGGGTACCGGAAGCAGTCCACACAGGATCCTGAATCCATACAGGGCCCTGGAATTCACACAGCATCCTGAATCCACATAGGGCCCTGGAATCCACACAGGATCCTGAATCCACACAGGACCCTAGAATCAACACAGAATCCTGAATGTAGTCATATCAGTTCTTGATTGATTCATTCATTTTATAACTTGCTTTTCTCTGTTCCAAATATTTCAGATTGTCAAGCATTTAGTCATCAAGATAAAAGAACTTTCACAGCTTGGTGATGTCTCTTGTTTAATAGATTTCACTAAACAATTACATGATGTTGTAGGAGATGTCAAATATTCACCCATCTGGGTGACGATTTTGGATGGACTATCACAGTTTAGCTATCTTGAGAACGTCCAAGCAGTTTACCAGCGCCTTATGGAGGAACAGGTGAAAATCTTCAACACAGGTAAATCTGTTGTTTGGTGATTTATCTGTTGTCCAGGGGCTTTTATTCTAGAAAAAAAGTGCTGATACTCACCACAACATGTCTTTACAAAAAGGTATAGGTACACACAATTATTGTAAAAAAAAAATCCAGTTGTAAACCCTTTGGCTCGGTACTATGGATATCGCAACCCTTCGCCCTTGATTCCATGATAGATACTGTACATTGGGAAATATGTGGCTTTTCTGCCTAGCCCCGAGAAAAAGGTGCTAGTACTCACCATAAAGTGTCTTTTAAAAAAAAAGGTGCCGGTACTTGCCACAAAGTGTCTTTTAAAAAAAGGTGCTGGTGCACACAACAAAGTGTTTATTACAGTAGCGCCGAAACAAAATGAGGCCTTAAAAAGATGCCGGTATTGCATACTGTTGCTACCAAACAGAAAAAAGCCCTGCTGCTGATGCATATCAGAGGAGTTGTGGCAAGTATGTTTGCCTAGACCATAGGTTCAGATATTCTTTGAGAATGATTTAAAAAATTATTCTAGCTCCCAGAATGACCCAGCCTTAAATGGGTACTAGTAAATGTCCAGGGAAGTAAAGTTGGCTGATATATATATATAGACCACATCACCTGTCTACTGCTGCTGGGTCTTTCAGTATATAAGGGGAGAACTGCATGGTCTCGAGGCATGGTGTCTGCCTCGAATGCTAGAGGTTCCGGGTTCAATCCCTGGTAAGGGCTGGGATTTTTTTTCATGTGGACTTGGACTTCTAGTAATTCCCCCTGGTCTCTGGGTAGTGAAATAAGATGCCCGTGTGCATTGTTGCGCACGTAAAAAAAAATCCCTTGGCAGTTGGAAATCTAAAAGAGTAGCCTAATGGTGCTGCCTGGGTAAAATTTGGAGTTTAAAATCTACCCAAAAATTTCAGGATCCTTACCGGTGCTACAGAGCCTGTGCACTGTGCTGAGCTTCTTCGGACTCAGACTTGAGTTAGGAGAAGAACGGAACACTTATGGGTTACTACCCGTGTGCTATGATGTTGATCCGTTGTTCAAAACCTCAAACCTCAGTACATAAGCTTAACAACATATGCTATTTAAAGATGTGGAAACAGGAGCTTAATCCTTTTGCCTGGGAAGTTGCAAAGCCGACACATCTGGCAGTGGCTCAGTTCCATAAATGCTGCCTGCTTGGTCAGTGGACTCCAGAAATACTGTCTGTCATCCTAGTTGTATCCTCTCTCAGACTGCTGTCTGTCTGTCCATATCTTGATGTTTTCCTCCCGCTTATATCACTATCTACCTCCTACTCGGTGACCTTCAACTTTCCCTCAAATATATTTTTTTAAATAAGGGTGTTAGGTCTTTTAACGTAGCTGAAAAATTTCACTTGTCTCTGTTTTATTTATTTCAGCAGCACTGCTTTCATTATACATCTCTTGAGAACCTCTGTAGTTGATTGTTTTTGTTTCCAAGAAATATTTCCTGTTTTTCTGTATTTCCTCAGGTAATCTTGATTTGTTGTCAAAAAAAAAAAAAAAAAAAAAAATACAGCTAGTTTTTCACTTTAACATTGATATTTCATTTGGCAGGCCAAATGGTTAGGAAGGGTAGCCTCTTATGGGAGAAAGCCATGTTTGTGATGGTATGTTTGTTTTCCTTTTGGAGGTCTAAAAATAAAAAAAAAAAATCTTAACCTGTTCAGTCTATGACGACCGCACTAGCTAGCCATCCACCCCTTAACTATTTCAGAAAATGCACCATACGTTTATTGCTTACTAAACACAAATCATACATTTCTTAACTCATTTTGACTAGATCTTATATAACAATAATCCATACCATTCAGATTTTTTTTTTAAACTGCTTGTGTTCTTCTATAGCTGTGTTAGTTAAACATGTTAAGACTCAAGCGATTATCATTCTAGGATTTGCCATCTACGGGAACAGATGCTGTTGATTTAAGAAACTACCATCTGCGTCTAAAAGAGTTAATCCTCAGGCTCGTGCACCACCCCCCCCCCCCCCCCATATACTACCCGAAAAGTTGTGGGGAAAAAAGGTAAAAAAACATTGTTTTCTAACACACCTCCCCCCCCCCCCCCCCCCCCCCCCCCCCCCCCCCCCCCCCCGACCTTTTTTGGTGGGAGGGGCACTCCTCTCATCAAGCAGTTTTATATTTGTACTTGTAATAATCGGTTATGTTGACATCTGGTTTTTTTTTTTTTTTTTTTTTTTTTTTTAAATATAAAATATTTTAAAAACTTTTTTTATTTAAAAAAAATTTCGTTACATTTTTGTTTTCATAAGCAGTTTGTACATTTGCCATTCAAAATCTAATTAATAGGATAACAAAGTTCTTGGTAATAGTGCTTGAGGTTTTCTTTTGTGACCTCCTCCTTGTACTCATATTTTTTTTAAGTTGGGGGGGTCGGGGGAAGGGGATGCCTTGCCATATATTATTCAAAGGGACTCAACGGAATCAGTAAAAATAGAGGATTATTATGGCCTGGAGATAATGAGGCATCTGGGTCTGGCCGGCTGAATACACTCAGAGGAAAGGCAAGACGGACATATAACCATATTGTGAATGGTACCATCAGTATTGGAACTTTGCGCTGTCTGCTGAAGATGAGGACGGAGCATGCATGGAAATGTCCCGAGTGCTGTGATGTCAATCCTTGACTGAACTCAACTCAGGGATGCCACCTGAAAAAAAGGTTGAAAACCACTGCAGTAAAGACAGTTAAAACTCCTGATTTCTTATAGAAAAAAAAAACCCAGATGGTTGTGCAGATTTTAACTCTGCAAATTTTAGTTTTTTGTTCCTCTCATTGCAGGCAGTCTTCCCAGGGACATTCTACACAAGCTGTGGCTCACCCACCTTCCCAGCCTGGAGTCTGCAGTTTTGACACTGGTTGAACACATCTGCTCAGACGAGTACTTACCACATGCAGCCTGGATCCAAGAATCGTTCAGGAAAAGTTTACTGGTTAGCAATTGTCTGTCTCTACTGCCTATAGGAGCATTTTTTAGGGCAGTTTGGGCCAATCGAGAAAGTGATGGGTGGAAGGAGTTAAAGGGCACCATAGAAACGTAAGATGACGTTAAAACAAGCTGCCTACTCGCAGCAGAAGGGAGCGCAATCTGACTCCTCTCTTTGAAGCTTTACGGCGTAAGCAGTTGGACAAACGAAGAAGAAGTAGGACTTTTCAGGAGTCTTGAACATGAGGATTTGGGACCACATGGCTAGTGCCGTCGCTAGGAACTGTTCAGGCTAGGATGTCTCCCCACCTCCCCCCGACATTACAGAGGATTTGAACCTTCTGCATTAGAGTCAACCATTTTAACCAGTGCCAGCCTCTCCTCTGCTACTTTATTAATTATGATTAATACAGTAATCACATGACAATAAATTAATAACGGCAAGGATCCTTAATCAGCATTCCTTCATCAAATAAAATTTTCCTTATTCTGTTATTAAATATATTTATCTATCAATAATTTGTTTTCACTCTACACTTTATCTCCATTCTTTATTAATGTTTTGTTTCTCTTCAACCTTTCCTGTTCCAGTTTTTTAATGTCCCTTGTTTTCCTTTCCCCACAACTCAACTCTTTTCTGTAGTCTTGACTTCATGTTGTATTTGTTGATAAAAAAAGTAGAAGTTGATGAGGTCAGTATGAAGAATTAAGTCAGACCAAACTATGTGAGACCTTCTAACGCACAACATCTGAGCAGAAGGCGAGAGGAAGACCAAGGTAGATGTGGATAGATGTGTAGCTGAAATCTGCAGAAGGATGAACAAAACCATCACCCAAGCCACCCGTGAAGTGCAAGATAAATACAGAAAACCACGATACTGAGCTACAACTCAGTAACTGTGTGACAGCTAGAGAAGAAGATATGGTCAGTGTCATGATGATCAGCTCACCTCCTTTGAAGTTTCTCCTAACAATCTTTTGAGGCAGTGTATTCACTAGATGAGTCTATGTCAAGGCCACGAGGGACAAAGAACATAGAATTATCTAGTTAACACCAGTTTTCTTCAATGTTGCAGCCGACCATTGGGCTGTGGAAATGGTAGGATAGGCTGCCCAACAACAACAAAACATCTGTCTAATCCTATCCTGTGCTAGGGTAGGTAGTTTGGATCTTTAAAAATATCTTACCCCAGATGACTTCACAGGACAGTCCAAAATTGTATAGGGTGGTAAGACTGGGTTCCCCGGCTTTCTGATGCTTTTAATGACCCCAAACATATAGAACTGGCCCTAACCCCAACCCGCCTCTGTCCCACAAGAGAGTGCAGCCTATCTATCACCCACTGAAATATTAGACTGTCCTGTGATCTGTGGATTTTCCCAGTTTGGGGTAGGATAATAATACAGCACCAGTAGCTTTTCCTCTTCCAGGATAGCAGCCTGTAGGATTAACACCTCAAGGATAAGACTCAGACAGGTACAAATCCTGAATCTTTTAGAAACAACACTCCAGCCTCCTGTGCCAGATTTTCTAACTTCTTACCAGCAGTAGATTTCGCATTAGCTGAAAATTGTAATTTTGTGACATCAGATTTAATACACACAGAAACTGCCATCCACATTTGCTTTTGATTCTGTGTTTGATTAGATGCCAGATGGTCACCGTCCCTCCCCCCCCCCCCCCCCCCAATTGGTCTAAAAAGATTCAGAACCAGTGCACTACACCATCTCGCTCCTAGACATGAATTTAGTTAGTTGGGTTATCATCATTGTACTCTACATGTGTCCATAGATGCTCAGGTCCTCCCCTGAGTATGAACCGCAGCGTTGGATGGCTAATAGTGCCAGATCTATGTTGATTAACAAGTCCTCTAGTGTGACTGGTATGCGTCTCATTTTTTGCTATGCCAGTCTTAACTCCCAAGTTTGTCATTCTGGTCAGTGATGTGGATTAATTGCCCCCAAAGTCCTCCACCGCTCCCATTTCGTGGAGGGCATTAATAGTATCAGCATGATCCATATGTTGACCATCCTAGACACAAATATCTAATGTTAAGTAATATCAGATCCTATCTGTTAAATTTCTCTTCTATTATTTATTATGCGTAAATGACAAGTTGTAATTTTGTGTTTAATGCACTCTTCTGTTTGTTGTTCAGGTGGAGATTGCAAGCAGAGAACATGTGGTATACCAGACAGTGTATCGGATGTTGATGTCTCTGATACTTAGCAGTGATTTCGCTGCGGTGATGGTAGACATCACTGCCAATTTTTGCTGCCTGGTGAGGCATGAGAAGACAAAGCTTTTGTTTCAGAATGAGGTGATTTGTGTGCGTGTGTGTGTGATTCATTACTTTTATCCATGTGCATTGTTAGTACAACTAAAAGAGAAGCCTTATTACAAACTTTTGAGAAGAATGTCTGATGATTAATGTTTGGACAAATAAAAGCTGCAAATATCAGAACATGGAGAGAGAAGCAACAATGCAGTCTTTGGGCTAATAGACTGTGATGGTTGACATAAAGAGAAAAGCAGATAATAGAGAGACAAAAACTGTGTACACAAAGAGTCACCAGCTGGATACAGAAGGCCAACCAGAGCGATGAATGAAGGCGGGTGATATTTGCAGCAGTGAACCTCAAGGGCTGAGAATGATGAAGAAAAAGAAATGTTACTGAGATTCAGAAGGGATGCAAAGAACAGTAACACTGATGAGTGTTCTGAGCACAGAATTGACATCAGAGCACTCAAGGCATTCCCATAAGCATTCCATCCTCATCTTCAGCAGTCAGCGAGAAGTTCAATTTTTGATGCTGCCAGTAGCAGTTTGATATTGATATATTGTGTGTCTATCTTGCCTTTCCTCTTAGTGTGAAGTATCAACCAGATCCCCAGGTCACTCCTAGCTGTACCCTTCTCTCCGCACCATAACGGTCTGTTAGTGCCTCCACATTGTTCGCTTGCTCCCTAAGGGCCTTGATCACCTCTTGCTCGTTGTGCATCAGCTTAGCACCTAGTCAGTCTGCCTGTTCATTTCCCGACACTCTTGCATATCTCAGAAAATATATCCAAAGAATGCTAACTACCTGGGCCTCTGAAGCGATGCTGCACAGAACATGCCTGTCTTCGCCATTCTAAGACATGCTTTGTTGCTTTGTGAGTCATTATAATCACAACAGTAACACTATAACCTATCATGCATGTCGTAAGAGGTGACCAAGGAGGGTTGGCATATGGATAGCTTCCTCACCCCGTAAAAAAATGTTTTCTGCAAAATACAACGAATTTTAAATATTTTGGCTCTGTTTCGTCAGTTGTATAAGAGACTTTTAAAACTGACAAGACTTTTCGAGAATAAATTGATGATGTTTCAGATCCAGTACGCACATAAGACGAGACTAAGCAAGATAATGTATCAAATTTTATAAGAAAGCGCTGCGGGAACTATCGGCCATGCGCTCAGAATGGATAAGACAAGACTCCCCCATCAAACCCTCATATGGACACCAGAAGGGAAATAAAACCAGGAAAGACCATGGGAGACTTTGTGTAGAACCATCATCAGGGAAAGCTCAGCCACGACTGGCTCTAGCTGACGGGCCATGCTGCTGACGTCACCGGGTCGGGCTAATGTTGCGTTAAAGCAGCAGTTCTCAAACTGGGTGCTGAGGCCTCCTGGGGTGCCAAGGCCTCCTGGGGTGCCTTGAGTGTAAACCGGGGTGCTGAGGCAATAATCAAGAGAAGTAAGCTAAAAATTGTGAAATTATTAAAGAAGGTATGTAGATACTTAAAAGTTAAAGTTGTCTTCCCTGGCCACTGTCGAAAATAGTTTATTTCTTGTTTGAGAACCGCCGCGTTAACGCATCGTTAGCCCGACCCGGTGACGTCAGCACCACAACCCATCAGCTAGAGCCGGTCATGGCTCAGCCATGGGCCTGATGAAGATCCAAGACCTGAAACAGGTGGCAACGAAACGCCAGACACGGAGAGCTATAACCTCTTCCCTATGTGCCGCCTTAGGCTCAAGAGGAAAGACTAACTAACTAATTACAGTGAGAGATTTGCGGTGAAGATAGTTAGCTATAGTTAGTCTTTTCTCTTGAGACAGAGGTCGTAGCTTTCCATGTCTGGTGGTTTGTTGCCACCTGCTTTAGGTCTTGGATGTTTGTTAGTGAAGATACCTGTTCAGAAAACATTATATTAGCCTGTGGACTGAATTGACTTCATTATACTGGGTTTTATCCCATGAGGCTTGATCTCTACCAGCTAGAACAGTCTGCCTGTTCATTTCCCGACAATGTTGCATATCTCAGAAATATAAATCCAAAGAATGCTAACTACCTGGGCCCTGAAGCGATGCTTGCCATACTGCAAGAACATGCCTGTCTTCGCCATTCTAAGACATGCTTTGTTGCTTTGTGATCATTATAATCCCAACAGTAGCACATATAACCTATCATGCATGTCGTAAGCGGTTTGACCAAGGAGGCTTGGCATATGGATAGCTTCCTCACCCCTTTGTCTAAAAAAATGTTTTCTGCAAAATACAACGAATTTTGAATTTTTTGGCTCTGTTTCGTCAGTTGTATAAGAGACTTTAAAACTGACAAGACTTTATTAAGAATAAATTGATGATGTTTCAGATCCAGTACGCACATTCTTCGAGGTCCTAAGCAAGATAATGTATCAAATTTTATAAGAAAGCGCTGCTGGAACTACTTCGGCCATGCGCTCAAAATGGATAAGACAAGACTCCCCCATCAAGCCCTCATATGGACACCAGAAGGGAAATAAAACCAGGAAAGACCATGGGAGACTTTGTGTAGAACCATCATCAGGGAAAGCTCAGCCACGACTGGCTCTAGCTGACGGGCCACGCTGCTGACGTCACCGGGTCGGGCTAATGTTGCGTTAAAGCAGTGGTTCTCAAACTGGGTGCCGAGGCCTCCTGGGGTGCCTTGAGTGTAAGCCGGGGTGCTGAGGCAATAATCAAGAGAAGTCGGCTAAAAATTGTGAAATTATTAAAGAAGGCCTGTAGATGCTTAAAAGTTAAAGTTGTCTTCCCTCGCCACTGTCGAGAATAGTTTTTTCTTGTTTCAGAACCGCTGCGTTAACGCATCGTTAGCCCGACCCAGTGACGTCAGCAACACAACCCATCAGCTGGAGCCGGTCATGGCTCAGCCATGGGCCTGATGAAGATCCAAGACCTGAAACAGGTGGCAACGAAACGCCAGACACGGAGAGCTATAACCTCTTCCCTATGTGCCGCCTTAGGCTCAAGAGGAAAGACTAACTAACTAATTACAGTGAGAGATTTGCGGTGAAGATAGTTAGCTATAGTTAGTCTTTTCTCTTGAGACAGAGGTCGTAGCTCTCTATGTCTGGCGGTTTGTTGCCACCTGCTTTAGGGCTTGGATGTTTGTTAGTGAAGATACCTGTTCAGAAAACATTATATTAGCCTGTGGACTGAATTGACTTCATTATACTGGGTTTTGTCCCATAAGGCTTGATCTCTACCAGCTGAACAGCTAGTGACCTGTCAAGAATGTTGCACAGAACCTAAATTCCATAGCTCCACTGACGTTCCCCAGAAATGTAGGTGAAAATTGTACTTTTTAATTGAACAATGCAGTCCATAAAATGAACCTAGCACATTTGACCCCATTTGCCCCAATGACCAAGAAAAAAATGAAGCCAGGCTCTTGTACTTTTCATGTTTAAAATATTTAAAGAAAAAAAAAATCTGTTGAAAAATCAATAATTTCACACACAAAAATAGCACAAATTCAGTTTATTGTCTGAAAAATTACTATAGAAAGGGGATTAATCAGTTAAAAAGAATGCAGCAAAGAATCAACTGCTCCCCGTGTGGGTTCCATTGTGGGGAAAACAAGAATCAATCCACTGCCTACCCAAAAGCATATCATAAGTGTCGACTAATTGGGAGCTTCCTTTGAAGTCGAAGTGCGACTGCCTGAGAGGCAAGGAACCAACAGTCCTGTGGGACGTAAGTGGGTTTGGGTCAGTTCTAGATGTTTTGAGGTTGTTAAAAGCATCAGAAAGCCGGGAAACCTAGTCTTACCACCCTCTGAAATGTTGGACTGTCCTGTGACGTCATCTGGGGTAGGATATTAATAAAGAACCCTCATGGCATTTTGTGGGAGTAATAGTAGTGTAGTGGCTAAATGCTCGCCTACCGTTTCAGATTAGCATCTTATTATTTTCATCTTATTCTACCACTTATTCATCTACTCTCATCTTATTGCATTGCCTGGGTGAGTTCTAGAGAACCATTTTAAGGAGGAAAAAGAATAGCCCCATTGTACCCTAACAAGCTTGTAGTAAAAAGAGCCTTATTATCGGAAGTCTCGGGCTAAAAGGCACAGATGTTGCACCCTGTCTGTAAACAACTTGACCACCTGCCAGCTGCCCTGTAAGGGTGAATGAGAAGAAGAAGAAGATAAAACTATTGCAAAAACTAGAATGCTGCTGAAAATGTTCACAGCTACACTAAAGATTATTAGGCTCTTTCCCAATATCTCCCCCCCCCCCACCCCCCAGACAGACAGTCAAATATTTCAGGGGGTGGTAGATAGGCTGCATGCAGTTATGGAACCTAGGCTGCATGCAGTCGTAGAACTTAAACTGCACTCTCTCGTGGGACATAGGTAAGTAAGGGTTAGGCCCAATTCTAGATGTTTTGGGGTAGTTAAAAACATTACAAAGATGGGAAAAGCCGCTTTTGCCACCCTAGAAAATATTGGACTGTCTCTTGATGTCATCCTGGGGAGAGATATTGGGAAAGCACCGATTATTGGCATGTTGTTACTGTTTGAGTAAGAACAAATTTATTTGCATTTATTTCATTATAAATTGCCATTCCTTTATCGTGTAACAGTTGTGGAATACGTCAGGCCTGCAGAGAAACATTGCAAGACTTAAAGCTCTTCTTACTGTAAACTGTGATCCAAAAAGTAAGTAATGTGTAGAATGTCAAATAGCTTTAATAATGAAAGCTGTCACTGTAATATTTAACGTCAGTTGAAATGTATTGCCAGCATTTTCTGTCACTTGTCGTCTTCATAGAACCTTATATACTCTTTCCTTTTTTTAAATTTTATGTTACCTTGCTTTTGAAACCAATTATTTTCCTGTCGTGTTAACTTTCATCGTTCTATTAGGAAGTGGTTTTCAAAAAGATGTAATGTAAATAAATGTTGACATTTTGTTGTAAAACTTTGAACTTATAAAAAGCGTAGTACTTGCATTCACTGTCCTGACAGGCTGTGCGTGGGCATCCCTCTAGTGGGCATCTTCCAGCTGGTGCAAAAAAAGGATGGGGGTGGGGGGAACCACGTTAACGAAAATATGTCCACAGCTCAGCGTGAGTGAGCACAAATTTTGTACGCATGGCATTTCAGAGCTGTTGTTGACATAGCATGTATTTAATGAGTTCTTCTTAGATACCCAACCCCCTCTGATGTGTCTCCACCTTGTAGTGGTAGAGGGGCTTGTGTGTCCCAATGACCCTAAGAGCTATGCTGACGGTAGTTTAGCTACTGGTAGGGTCTCCCATGTCAGACAAGTCGAAGGAGAGGAACCAGACGAAGAGAGACACGCCCAAAATTTCATGATGTCACAAATGAAAATATATAGATATGGTGCTAATCTCGTGGAGCCCTGCCAGGCAGAGAGAGTGCCAGGCCCCTTGCCTTGAAGGGGTCCACCCAACACTACTGGTGGGCACCTACCCCTGTGCTGTGGAGTCAAGGCACAGGGCATTAGGGTAAAAACTATTGACAAAATATCAAGGACACTCAACATACTGCAGTGGAATGCTGAAGGAGTTTAAAATAAAAAGCTTTCCCTAACAAACCGTCTTCATGAAGACAGATTTGATGTGGCATGCATCCAAGAGACACACCTCAAAGCCCATCACAGATTTTCTGTCAGAGGATATCACGCTATACGCTGCGACCGAGAACGGCACACGGGAGGAGTTCTAATACTTATTCGAAACTCTATACCAAGCAGTGAAGTAGCTGCAAACTCAAATAACGAATCAGAAATTTTAGGCGTTGACATCATGATAAAGGAGGAGAAAATCAGAATATACAATTTATGTAGCCCAGCAAACAAAGATCTTGCACTATCAAGAATGGAAATAAATGGCACAAACTGCATTGTAGTTGGAGACTTTAATAGTCACTCAGAAAGATGGGGATACCCAGATACTGACACCAGAGGAGATGAAGTGGAGGACTGGGAAATAGACTCCAATCTTCACTTAATTAACAAACCAGAAGACAAACCCAGCTTCTACTCTAGAAGATGGTGCAAATCTTCCACTCCTGACTTAGCCTTCTGCACAGGAGATTTTCTTCACAAAACTGATCACAGTGTACTAGATCAGTAAGCAGGCAGCGATCACAGACCAGTAAAGCTTGTTGTAAATATGGATTATGTCCCACAGGAGCAGAAACCGTTGCCTCGATGGAATTACAAACGAGCTGATTGGGATAAATTTGCTTTACTGACAGATAAGTACTGTAAAAACATAAACACACGATATGGCAACATGAAGACAACAGTAGAAAGTCTAAACAAAGCAATACTGCAAACAGCAAATGAGTGCATTCCAAGAGGTGCAAGAAAAAATTACAAACCAAACTGGACCAAAGAACTGCAGATCCTGGAGGAAAAAGTCAAAGAGGCCAGGAAGACAGCAGAAGAGAACAAACAACTGAAGCAAAAATTTCCCTGAAAGCCATCTCAGCAAAATACAAAAGAACATTAAATCAAACACAACTAGAAAGGCTAGGGGGGGGGGGGGGGGGATAACATGAAGTGTGGCAAACTGCGGTTTAGGACACTATACAACCAAGACAAGAGACTGACAGTGTTGGAGATCCCTTGCAGCAAACTTGTATTGTGGAGAAGACACCTGATTAATTGACCGATCTCATTTAACAGTTATCTTTTCAACATAGCCGGATTTGAAACCAGTACTAAATTACATTTAGAAATCAAACAAAATTGCTTGCCAGCTGAGGGAGAATACTTTGTGTTGCCCTACCATGCGAGGCTTATACCAAAAGAGCGGAGGGACATAGAGCTTGAGATAGACCAAGATCAAGATGGAAAGATAATGTCAGACAAACTGAACAACAGTATGAAGTGTCTGTAAGGAAGGCAGACAGAAGAGTAAGAACCATAACAGTGGATGTCCACATGTAGCCGTTCAAGAGGAAGTGAAACAGAAGAATTCTTGCTGTCGATTGGTCTCTAAAAAAAAAAGGTCTGGTTTCGAGTTTCTGAGTTGGATTATCTTCACAGCACTCAGGATAAACTACTGGACGCAAATTTGCCTAAAAAAACCACAACAGCCAAAATATGCTGGTTTTTGTTCTGTAGTGTCCTGTAAAGGATACGCAACTTAATTTTTTTTAAAACTCTGGACACATGCCTGATGCTGTCTTTAGGGAGCTGTCATGCAGTTACATAATTTGTTAGATGTTTCAAGGAGGTAGGTGGTCATCCAACATAAATAGGCCACCAAGTGAATGTTACTTTTGCCATGGGATTACTTTTTGCACTTGAGATCTTGAATGCTTACACTCCACTATTTTCTCCTGCAAAGTTTTTTCAGAAGATTTACGTTGCTTAAACTTTAAAATTTCTTTTTTGATCTTTTTAGGCATGCCTTCTTCATCTGTTGGGAATACTGTTTGTAAGATGTACCAGTTGTGGACAAATGACAGACAGAAATCAACAGGGTTGCCCAAATCTTCACCACTGCATGCAGATTTGGAAAATCACACCACAGACCAACAATTTGAAGAACTGTGGCGTCTGACTGTTGAGTACAGGGATTGGATAACTGCAGCACTAAATATTATTTTTTCCTGTGATGAACTTGTAAGTTTGTATTGTAAGGAGGCTAATTTCATGTAATAACTGGTTCACAGTACTTACCTTGTCAAATCCTGACAGTTGCTATTATGGGTGGGGATTGAGTTGGGTCAAGTTGAGAACCAAAACCACAGCACTCGGACATTTTCCATAAGCGCTCCATCTTCAGCAGCCCGCTCAGAGTTTCAGTTCTGATGGTACCAGTATAAGGGCATGGAGAGTTATTATTAATTGTTTAATGAGTTCCTTTCCCAAATACTTTTATCACAGTGTACCAAATGAGACAAATTCCCAACCCTTCCCAAAAATTTAATGCATTTTAGTGAAGACATTCTGACCTCTTGGACTCGACACCCTTTCTGACAGCTACCATGAAATATTAATAAGACAGAAACTTCTACATTTGTTTGCAGTCATTATCAATCAGCAGATTCTTTATAGGATATGCCGCTGTCGTCGCTGCATGCCTGAAAGACTCTTTCTCTAGCCAACTCTTCAGCCCTATGTGCTTTCACAGCCTGTCCATCTTCATTGTCTTTTATTTATCACAACGCAAAGGTCTACATCTGCCTCAGTTTCTAGAAACTGTATCCTCCATTCCTGTTCTCTCCATGCCGCCGTGATGTTAAACATGGTCAAAATACCTCAACTTTTGGGACAGGATTCCATTTAGAGTTTTTAAGAATATTCAATAGTAGATAGTCTCCCCATGCTTTCCACATCACATGGCTAAGAACTTCACCTTCAACCTTCAGCCAGGGTACATATTTTAGGTTTGCCAGTGTGGTATTGAATCAAAACTGCGGAGCACGACTCGCTTTACCGTGATGAAACTATTGCCAATATTTGCGTGGTATTGAATCAAAACTAGTTAGTGTCATTGTGCATCTGTCACTGACTCTTGCACTGTTGCACACTATTAAAGTAGTATTCAGGAATCACCTTGTCAAAAATAATATGTAAAATGTGGCAGAAGGATAGATTGCCCACTGATTCTGATCTGATATCTACTCAGTCCTCTAAACTGTGTTTGCCAGATTCTTGTGTCTTGCCTAATCTCTTTACTACTTGTAAATATATTTGGGAATTTTCCTTCACTAAGCTAAAAAAAAAAAATGTTCAGTATCTAAAAGTACCCCTTAAACTCAGGATTAAAGAGGACAGAATATGGACAAGTTATTTAGGATTAAAGTTAAAAATTTTTTATATTATAAAACAGTGGGACATTTTAAATGTAAGAACATGACAAGTTTGGAATCATGGCACTTTTAAAAGCAATGTAATTTTGGGTGTTGTTATCAATTCTTTCATATTAGAATTCCCCTGGTCTCTAGGTAGTGAGATTAGACACCTGTGTGCATTGTTGCGCACGTAAAAAATCCCTTGGCAGTTGGAAATTGAAAAGACTAGCCTAACGGCGCTGCCTGGGCAAAATTTGGAGGTAAAGCATTTCAGGATCCTCGCCGGTGCTACAGAGCCTGTGCACTATGCTGAGCTTCTTCGGACTCAGACTTAAGTTAAAAGAAGAACGGAGCACTTATGGGTTACTACCCGTGTGCCGTGATGTTGATCCGTTGTTCAAACCTCTTCAAACCTCTTCATTTTAGACAGTTTCAGTTAAGAAAAATCAGACCACAGCAGATTAAAATAACAAATATAAACATATCTTGATTGAATTCGAATTATAGTCAAAAATTGAGAGAGAGGAAACACTGACCTACTGAGTCAACATTAAACTCCAGATTGTGTAGAACTAAATTGTTGTTGTTTTTAAGAAACTTAAAAAAATAATGGTTTCTCTTTGGCTTAGGGGTTTGTGAAATTGTTTCGCTATGTAATTCTTTGACATTTACCGAGGTTAGATTTTCACTGTGGGCGGTTTGGAAAAAAGACTGTTCCTTGGCTTTTATTTAGAGGTATAAGAGTCACACTGTGGAAGAGACTGGGGCCTCACCATATAATATTCTCATAGTTTGCAGTGAATATAATACAGCCAACCTCACTAGTGGTAAAATGGGATGAATTCAAGAGGAGTCAGTAAATGAAAGAAAGGTCTGGGCGGCTACTAGTATCAACAGTTAGGAAACAGAGAAGATAGTTTAAAACATGTTGCCGTAAAAAAAAAGCCTCTCAAACTTAATATAACTCTTTTGCCAGGAGAAGCTAGAAAACCTACACTTCTGATTGGGTCCAGTTACCTGTAAATGTCACTGAGTTATGAGTTAGATTATCGTCACAGCACTCTGGACACATCCTTGGCGCTCAGATTCCCATGGACAGATTCTGAGAAGAGACGAACATAGATTTACCAAACAGGCACTGAAATAAGCAGCGGAGGAAGCGAGGACGTCCAAGAGAAACGCTTAGGCAAATGTTGTTGAGAGAAGCCAGAGGTGCTGAGCTGGATTCCATGACGTTGGAAGGATTGTACAGGATAGAGTGGAATGGAGAGTCACAGGCTGTGAGCTAGAGCTGTCTTAACAGCATTATGGGCCCCTGGGCAAACCAGTGTGCTGAAGCTCCTACAACAACCATGCACAGGAATGACATTTTTTAAATGGCAAGTCACCTGCGTGGACACGAGTCATAGTGTCGAGTGCTAGAGGTTCCGGGTTCAAACCCCGGTAAGAGCTGGGATTTTTTCACGTGGACTTGGACTTCTAGCAATTCCTCCTGGTCTCTGGGTAGTGAGATCAGACGCCCGTGTGTATTGTTGTGCTCATAAAAAATTCCTTGGCAATTGGAAATCAAAAAGAGTAGCCTAACGCCGCTGCCTGGGCAAAGTTTGGAGTTAAAAATCTACCCAAAGTGTTTCAGGATTCTCGCCGGTGCTACACAGCCTGTGCACTGGGCTGAGCTTCTTTGGACTCAGAATTGAGTTAAAATAAGAACAGAGCACTTCTGGGTTACACATATGTGCTATGATGTTGATCTGTTGTTGTTCAAAACCTAAATTGATGTACAAAGAATGGCGTTGGGCTGCTGTGCTTGTGGGGCTCCTGAGCAAGTGCCCAGCTGGCCCATGCATCATGACAGCCCTACGGTGATCAAGAACCTTCCTTGAGGAGACAGCACTTTAAAAAAAAACCTTCCAGTTCATCATGGAAAGTCACATGACTGTGCAATTATAAGGCAGTATTCACAGGACACAAAAAATAGATGCAGGAGATGATGTAGTGGAAGAAACAGAAAAGGAAAAAGAGGAATATTGTACAGTAGAACCTTGCTTAACGAGCACCTCTCATAACTAGTAATTCGCATAACGAGCAAAACAAATTGTAAAAGAATGACTCGCTTACCGAGCGACGTTTCACATAACGAGTGGTGAGGAGAGGGGAAGTCCTGGATTTTGCGCATGTTACATCAGCGTTTAGCACTCGTTCCAGTAACATTGTCGCTTGTGATTACACATTTTCTCAAACTTGTGTTATGTTGTGATATATGTAGATGAATCCTCCAGGCCTACAAGATGACCTCCCTGATGAATTTAAGTTAATAAAGATCCAGTTTCTGCCTCCCAACACCACTCCGTTACTCCAGCCCATGGACCAGCAAGTTATTTCTAACTTTAAGAAGCTCTACACTAAAGCACTCTTCGAGCATTGTTTTCAGGTGACTGAAGGAACCAACCTCACTCTCAAAGAGTTTTGGAAAAATCACTTCCACGTCGTTGCCTGCCTCAAGATGACCGACAAGGTGGGATAAGGGGTTACCAAGAGAACCCTAACTTTTTCTTGGAGGAAGCTTTGACCGGAGAGTGTTGTCGATTTGTGACTTTGAGGGGTTCGAGACAGTACCTGTGAAACCTTTAGTCAACAAGATTGTGTCTTTGGCCACTATCATGGGATTGTAGGTGGATAACAGTGATATCGAAGAGCTTGCGGCAAGACGTTTTGGAGGAAAGTTTGTCAGAGAAAGAGGAGGAGAAGGTAACAGAAAAGCAACAATCTTCTGGTGAAATAAGAAAAATGCAGAAAGCATGGGAAACTTTTGCTTTTCACATTGAGAAGCATCATCATAATAAGGAAGTGGCTATGCGCGCTGCAAATTTAATGATAAAAGGCTGTGTCGCATTTTCGCCAAATTTTGAAGCGTCGACAAAAACAAATGTCTCTGAACATCTTTCCAGTTAAAAAAATTATTTGCTATGTATCATAATTATTTTGACTTTTTTTTCTGCAAATCGAATTCGCATTCCATGTGGGTTCGTTTCGCGTTTGAAGAAAAGATAAAGATAATTCACTCTCCTTAAATATGTATATAATTTTTTTTAAATAAATGTATAGTATAACTTATACATAGCATTTTGTGAATTGTTTTTCCGACATGGAACGCATTATCGTATTGTACATTAATTTATAAGAGAAAAATTGCTTCGCATAACAAGTGTTTCGCTTAACGAGTATGATTCTGGAACGAATTATGCTCGTTAGGCAAGGTTCCACTGTACTTCACTCTGTCAACATCAGTTAGTCTATGCTGCTAATTTCTTTTCTTTTTGTTTTAACAGTTTGTGGAACCTTGTTTGTGGCTGATTGCAGCATACCATCACATTAATCTGAGCTCACAAAAATTCAAGGTACCTTTTTTTTTTAAACAGTGCTATTGTATTTTCTTTCTTCTTTTGTTTCTCTTCCTCTTGTACTGCTTTAGGTGTCTTGCTCTTCTGACTGCTTCTCATTCTTGCTGTTCTAACTGCTTCTCATTCTTGCTCTTCTGACTGCTTCTCATTCTTGCTGTTCTAACTGCTTCTCATTCTTGCTCTTCTGACTGCTTCTCATTCTTGCTCTTCTGACTGCTTCTCATTCTTGCTCTTCTAACTGCTTCTCATTCTTGCTCTTCTGACTGCTTCTCATTCTTGCTCTTCTGACTGCTTCTCATTCTTGCTGTTCTAACTGCTTCTCATTCTTGCTGTTCTAACTGCTTCTCATTCTTGCTGTTCTAACTGCTTCTCGTTCTTGCTCTTCTGACTGCTTCTCATTCTTGCTCTTCTGACTGCTTCTCGTTCTTGCTCTTCTGACTGCTTCTCGTTCTTGCTCTTCTGACTGCTTCTCGTTCTTGCTCTTCTGACTGCTTCTCATTCTTGCTCTTCTGGCCGCCTCAACCAAAGACCCCTTGTACTATTTCTTTGTTGTCATCATTCCATCTTGTTCTTGGCCTACCCTTTGCTCTACCTCCCTCTCCTTTTTTTCCCTTGTAGGTTATAGTGTATTAATAATGATGCAGTTAGACATATCATGCTGTTGTAGAGTCCCCCCGACACTTTGATGAGGTACAAGGTGAAAGAAAAGAAGAAGAGGAAGAAGATGTAGAGTTACCTAATGTTATCCTTCCATTTTGTTCTTGGTCTACCTCATGATTTACATCCCTCTCCTCTTTTGGTATATGCCTTGTATGGTATGCTGTCGTACTGTATTAATCTTCTTCATCACTTCTTTTTGTACCACTTCAGGTTTTTTTCTAACCACGTCGACCATGTACACATCGTCAAATTGTACAGTTTCTCTGATGTTATCTTCCCATCTTGATCTTGGTCTACCCATTGCTCTACGATTCTCTCCTCTTTTGATAAATACCTTGTATGGTATAGCATCGTATTTGATAATGATGCAATTAAACTTATCATGCGGTTGCACAGTTTCTCTGGTGTTGTCTATCCATATTGTTTTTGGTCTACCTCTTGTTCTACGATTCTCTCCTCTTTTGGTATATGCTTTGTATGGTATAGCGTCGTACTGTATTAATAATGATGCTGTTAGACATATTGTAAGTGCCACTCACAGCATTAAATTTGTCAAAAGAAAATAAAGTGGTGTAGACATCTTAGTAAAAATAAAGCTCAGTCTACTACCACTTTGTGCCTACATTTGAAAAAGCTCTTTTTATAGAACTAGAAGAAAGCTGAGGTAGCATAGTGACTAGATGATTGCCTGCCAATCTAAAAGTCTTGTGTTTGAATCTGCATTTAGCCAGATTTGTTTTTAAAAGAAATGACCATGTCTAAAAATAGTAGCAGAATGCATGGTAACAGGAAAGAGCGGCAGAGGTTGACCAGCGTGAAGATGGGCACAGGATGTAAGTGACAACTTGGGTAGGAAAATGCATGATGCTGTAGAGCTGACAAGAGACCAGGTTCCTTTCAGGCAGACCATGATGAGAACGACATTCTGCAAAAGCACCTGCTACATGATAATGATTACATCTGTTTCCCAGGTTAACCCGGCCTAAAATGGGTATCAGGTAAAGTCCTGGGAAATAAAGGCAGTTGGCATGATGTTAACCATATCAACCGTCGAGTGACGATGGTTCTATCAGAATCTAAGTCTATCATCATAAGCCCTCTGTCCAATGCTTGAAATCGGTTTACTTACTATACTGTAGAGCTAGAAGACGTTGGCAACAGCTCAGTTTCTGAACAGCTTTTAGAAACGAATTAAGTTCAAGGACTGACATTTCACTATATATAGCTTTTAATCTTTATTTTGTCTAGTTTGTCCTCCTGTTGCTACTTTTGTGAGAGCCATTCAGTGCCTGTAAATGTATTTATTAAGTAACCTGCTGATGGCAATCCAGTAATTATTGTTTTTTTTGTTGTTGTTTCTGCTTCATGTGAACCAGCCCCTGCAAGACACGCTGACGAGATTTGTGAATGGTCTCAGAGAGCATGTGCACTCATCCTTCCTGGAGTCGGATCAGGTGTCACAGATAGAAGGACTGACAGAAAAGACTTTCCAGGTTCTAGAATCCCAGACACTACAGATGGTGGAAGAGGTAGAAACACATCAGGGAACTGTTGCCTCTTTCAGATGTGTTGTCAGCGAGATTCTAATGTCATTTTTCTTTCAGTCTGATGGTGGTTTCAGTATTGGAGATGAGTTGTTGATGCTTGTAAGTTTAGCATGTATGTGTAAATATGTTGTTTTTACTTCTGCTTCTATCCCCCACTGGAGCATAGGTCCGTCAACCTACTCATGCCAGGTCATCCTATTCTTTTGCCATCACATACTTCTTACCCCATGTCCACCCTTTTTTTTAATATACCTTATTCTCTTCTGAGTGTTTTTTTGTTTTTGGGTCTAGCTTTATTCCTTTGACCCTGTATATTCAGTAGCTGTGCATTTCTTTTTTTAACAGTATAAATTCCTCAGTCACGTCATGAGGAGGAGAAAATGAGTACACCGCGACAGTGGCAAAGTTGGAGGGGAAGAGAGGCAGAGGCAGACCAAGAGAGAAGATGCTGGTTTAGCTTGACATCATGGCAAGGAAGATCATCTGTGGAAGAGTTGATTGAAAGTACACAGGACAGAAGGTTGGGGATGGACATGACTACCAACCCCACGTGGCGTGGACTTTGAGAAGAAACTGCCCCCCTTATGTCATTTAAGGTGACTAATTAAGGGTGTTTTCTTCGAAGTCAGGGTGTATCTTCGCTGAGAGTCAAAGAACCAACAGTCTGCACACAAATAAGTCAGATCTGTAAAACGGCTAAGCACGCAAAAACTCAACTTCTGGGACAAGATCAAAGTCCAGAAGCGGACGAACAACCAAAACTGATTGGTATTCAATAAACATGTGGTCAGCATCATGCTGGTGGTGTTTACTTGCGAGGACTGCCAAAGGCAGTGGTTGGTGGCTCTACGGAATTCACGGCTGACAAGGATTAGTTTCATTTTTGTGCCAGGATATGTGGGGGTACAAGGAAATGAGCAAGCTGATAGGCTTGCAGATAAGGCTACTGTGAAAGCCGGACAAGCCATGGACCAGGCTGATATACTGAATGCTCTAAGAGAGTTAAGATGTTTGCGTGAGCCAACTGAGAACTGTGAATATGCAACCATGGTCAGGCTGCAAGAACAACATGTTAAATGGGGTGTCGCCAAACAAGATCACTAGTTAGGTAGCCAAAGAAGAAAAATAAACCAACACAGAACTGGTGGCGTTAGCCGCTACACGCTGCGGGATTTACTGAGGAGGGGATCCGAGCACTTATGGACTGAGTGGTTCGGCCTGCAATGAGGATAATCTGTCGACTAACTAACTAACTAACTAACGTGCAAGGACTTTACCTAGTACCCTTTGGGCTGTGGCCTGGTAGGCAAGGTAATGTTTAAAAAAAAAATTTTTTTTTTTTTAAAATCTATCTTGATGCAGATTCAAACCCAAGACCTTAGTGCTGGCAGGCAAGCATCTAGTTGATATGCTACTGCAGCACCCAGACAAAATGTGTACCCAAAGCAGAAACTGTTCCTTGCATGTGGGGTATTCATAATCATTGATCAGCAAGTCTTTTATAGAACACTGCTGTCATGAAAGTCTCTCCTTCTTCTCTACCCAGTTCTCCAGCCCTATGTGCTTTCATAGCCAATACATCTTCAGTGTCGTGTATCCACCTCTGTGGTGCTGAGACAGAAAATTGCACTCTCCATTAGCGCTGTCTCCACGCCGCAGGTCATGGCCAAAGTATCCCGCTTTCAGGTCAGGATGTTGTTTATGGGCCAGTTCTCCTCGATGTTCAGATCCTGCCCCCACCCACAAAATGGGGCCCCGGAACCCACATGGGCAGGCCAATGTGTGTGAAAAGAGTCCTGTACCGACTTACTTATACAGTGCCGACTGCTTAAGGTGGCCTTGGATGTGGTGAATTTCTGTTGTGAAAAAACAGTTTGTTTATACCTGGCATTTTTTTTTAGCTCAAATTCTTATCTGGATAAGAGGAATTTCTTATAAGAAAAACCATTTCAGGGGTCCCCAGTGAGTTCTTCTTAAGAGATTTGCACCGAACGTTGTGTACAGTCAGTTTTTGTGTTTTTTTAACTTTAGGTGAAGTTTGCAACACTTTTATTTTGCCGTGAGATTCCCATGGGGTCATGACCCATTGTGTGTTTCTTCAGGGAAGAGAGTTAAGTGTCAGGTGTCGTACGCGCACTTCTCTTCACATTTCTCTTTAATTTTTAAAGTAAAGATCCCTTGTCACACTTTTAGGCTCATCGAGCATATGAGAAGAAGGGCCCATATTTTTAGACCAAGCAGCACTAGGTGGGTAATGTGTTCAGCATTATGCCGGCCGTCTTTACTTCCCCAGGATTTACATCCTGGTACCCATTTGAGGCTGGGTCGACCTGCGACGTCCCATGCCATGATAAAAATCCACGCAGCCAGCAGTGGGTTTCGATCTGCGGTACGTTGGAAGTACGAGTCGGACTCGCAACACCTGAGCTACGAACGCGACTTTAATTTCTATAATAGATACTTATTTAACTTTTGAACCAAGCATACAAAATTTTCATTTAGCATATTTTCTCCCCCGGCATGTTGCTGACTATATCACCCACCCACCCACCCAGCCAGCGCCGATTGGTCTATAAAATATAGATCCAGCCCTATATGCCCAATACCCGAAAGTGTGGAAAAGGGTCCTTTACTTCTATTTTTTTTTTTTTACTTTTTACTTTTTACAATGTTTTTCCCCATCAGGTGACAAGCTCGACAGATGCGTTTGTTCATGCGGCGGTGCCTCATATACCATTATTACCTCTTCGGTGTTACTGCACAACATTGGAACTCTGCCAGAAAGGATTGGTTTCTGTCACTGGTTTCCGGCCTGTGTCTGAGACTTGAACAGGAGCAAATGTCCAACAGTACGCCAGATTTTTTACATTTACACAATGAACTGAAATCATTATTTCCAGTAAGATATTGAAATTAAAGCTTGCACAAAAAAAAAAAATTTAATTTACTTCTTCTTTTGTCCTGCTCAACTGCTTGTGTCGTGAAGTACCAGACAGAGGATTTAGATCTAGTTTCCTCTCTTTTGCTAGTGTGTAGCTTGTTTGAATGCCATATTGTGTTTCTGTAGTGTCTCTTTTACTCCGTCCACCCATCTCTTTCTTGGTCAGCCTCTTGGCTTGCAGCCTGCTGTTCTCGTATAGTATGCTCTAGCTGCTGGCTGATTTTTTTTCCTAGTTTGACCAGATGATCAAACCATTTGATTGTTTGATGCTCTGGGAAATCATTTACTTAGAAAGAATTTATCTATATGAATATTTGTAAAGATCGTTGCAAAATAATAGTGGAAAAAAAAAGTTTTAAAAGTGATAATGGGTCTTATGTGTTTATAAAGTTAGTTGAGTATCCTTTACAGAACGATGCAGAACCAACCCCAGCATTTTTTTTACTGTTGTTGTTTTTCTGTGTGTGGATATTGAGTACAAATTCAGATCACAAAACTTGTACAGGTAAAAAAACTTAACATTTAGTTTCAAACAGTGCTTTTACATTTGTATTCAAACTCTGCTGATGTATCTGAAAGAATTATTTTTGGCTCAGGTAACCATAGTCCCAACTTCAAAGCAAACCTGTCAGCCCATAGCTTGCTCCGTTCCTGTGCCAACGAAAACCACAAAGAATGTTGACAGCTGCTGCATAATTGTTCTGATAGGATTTTTTTGTATGCTTTGGCTGAGAAAAGGAAGGTTCCGCTGAGCAGCTAGTTACCATTAATTTAAAAAATGGTCAGAAGATGGCGAATGACCTGTGGTCACAGAAACTGGTGGTGCCAACTTCTGATCTGTTGTAACTGTTGCTTCCATCGATGATGAACTGCATTTCTAGTGTCAGACTGTTTGTGTTGACACTTCTAATGGCTGCCTTTTCCATTTGATGCATGTGTTTGCAATTGGATTTGCTGAGACTGCAATCTGTTGCAATAATTTCACAAGGGATGGTGATGGATGTTCTGTGTGGCCTTTGCTAGATCAGGAAAAATGCGATGACGCATGTGCAATGAAGCTGGAACAGTCGGTTACCTCATGCTTCACTCTGACAGTCAAGTATCCCACCTCCCACCTCAATGAAGTCAGATTCTCAATCCACAGTGTATTATGCTTTGTCACCTTGCCTCAGTGGAGTCAGATTCTCAAGCCATGGTGTACTTTGCTTTGTCACCCTGCATCAGTGGAGTCAGATTTTCAATCCACGGTGTACTATGCTTTGTCACCCTGCATCAGTGGAGTCAGATTTTCAATCCACGGTGTACTATGCTTTATCACCTTGCCTCAATGGAGTCAGATTCTAAAGCCATGGTGTACTATGCTTTGTCACCCTGCATCAGTGGAGTCAGATTTTCAATCCACGGTGTGGTATGCTTTGTCACTCCGCCCTAGTGGAGTCAGATTCTCAATCCACTGTGTACTATGCTTTATCACCCCGCCCCAGTGTAGTCAGATTCTCAATCCACGGTGTACTATGCTTTGTCACATCCATGTGTTGGTTTAAGTACCCCTTTTAGAAGGGATGGGGGCAGGGCTGGATTAACACCATGAGAGGCCCTAAGGACTTGAAAGATTAGGTGTCCTCCTATTCCTTCCAATTTATAATTTAAATAATTATAAACCATAAAATAAAACTATTTTTCAGTGGGTCCAAAGATTTGCCGTAAGACTTTTCAAAAATGTGTAATAAAACTTTATCTCCTTTAGGTCTCCAGGTTTCCCAGCCATAAAAAAACGACTAGTCTCATCGTTTTATAGGAAATCAAATAAGATAGCCAAGGAACCTTCCTTCATATAGCAGGCCTCCGGGCGGCTGGAAAAAGGATCAAGTTTGGAATTTTTGTTGGACAACTGGAATTGGAATTGGAAACGTTTATATATTTTGATCTTGGTGTTGCCAGATAGAGACTTTGACTCTAGCAGATGTTGAAGGGTATAGTTTATTTCCAGATTGTATTCTAGATTGTATTCATTCTCTCATCATGTTGGAGCATTTGAAGCTTGGCTCCATTTACTTATGTTTCCTTTCGTTTGATTTTCAGATTATCAACTTGTATGTGGCCGGATTCATATCCTTCCCTGTTTTTTTTTAAATTATCACGTATTCTGTCATATCTTGATTGATAACTAGTTCCATTTCTAAAAGAGTCAGTGTTTTTTCAGTCTCTATTTCATTTTCTCAAACAATATCAATGTCATCTGCATAACCAACTATTCTTGTAGCTTCTCCTATAGAACAATCTACTTTCACTTTCCATATAATTTTATCTGCCACCAAGTTAAAAAGAAGGGACTATCCATCGCCTTGCTTTAAACTAGATGTTATTTGATAGCATTCCATAAACTGTTTCTATGTTCACTGTCATATGCGTTTTTAAAATCCACAAAATCATTTTCTATATCCCTTCTATATTCCTAGTTTTGTTCTGCTATTTGCCGTATAGTGAATATTTTCCATACTATGGCAACAGCAGCAACGTTTTGTTTAAAGATGTTACCATGGAGACTGAGAAGCAGCAACGAAATTATTAATCTGTTCAAATCACAACTGATCACTGCAACCATGAGGGGCAAACAGACTGAAATGACGGGGGCATACTGAGAGAATGTCTCATAAGAGGCTAACAGACTGAAATGACGGGGGCATACTGAGAGAATGTCTCATGAGAGGCTTGTCGTGGAATGATAAGCCATTACACATCAGTCCTAAAGACTGGTAACTTGACTTACCTGTATTCTAGTCAACATTCAAACTTGGACTCGTCTGGGAAGGTATATAGTCCCTTATATCGATATATGCCTTTATCGGACAAAATTATAATGTCTACATCTTCTAGTTGCTTTGACTTAACGTCACTTTCAAATGTGCAACTATTGGATAAATATTAGAGGAGTTATTTGAGGTTTCTTAGAAACCGATTTACTCCTTGCTCGTGTATACAAGGAACTATTTCTTACCAACGCCGGGATTGAAATTTTAGCGGTATTATTCTGCCGGCTCTCCTGGAACTCAGACGTGTCAATCGACGCCTGTATAATTCATTTTAAAAATACTGTCTGTGACGCCTAGGGATTTTCCTATGCTTGGGATGAAACCTTTGTGAAGAGCGGGCAGAAGAATCACAGTCCAACCAACACCCACCAACCAACCATCAATCAATTAACCCATTACCTACTAATTATCACCCAACTACCAATTGAGAAGACTGTCCTCCTCAAGATGGGGTGCCGTATACCCCAAACATCATACAGTGCCAGAGCATGTGTGTAGCTCAGGGACAGTGCTGCGAATTATTCGTGGGAGAAGGTGCTGTGTGCCTATCCAGTTGCTGTGTCCTTTATGGTGAGGTACTTCTCCACCATCTGATCCAGTTGAGGCAGAGTCACCAAAGACAGTTGAATCATCAGGAGCTGAGGGAAGCATCAACGACAGAAAGAGGATAAGTGCCAGTTGATACCATGTTTTGCTATTTTCCTCACAGCTCCCATGTTTCCCAAGGATGACATTGTGTCATCTCCAGGACCTTCTGACTGTGTAGGATCTTGGTGATCTGGACATTGTATTCTGGAATCCAGCTATTGAGATCTGGCATCTACTTCTCTATTTTATATATGTATATGTTGTATTGATTACATGCATTCATTTTCATGGCTGACTTAGGTGTCTCTATTTCACCTTTTTTAAGTGTCTAGCATTTGTGTGAGTATGAATCTTAAATATATGTGTTAACATGGTTATGATAATGAATTGTCATAACCTGGGGGCTTTCTTTAGTAAGTAGCGGGGGTGTCCAGCCAAGTGTGCCTAGGAATATTGTATTTATATACAGATATATTTTGTAGTGCCAATACTTGAGTTGCCCTACTCTAGAAATAAGTTGAGCGTATATTGGCCACGGGGAATCCCTTAGACCAATACGAGCCAAACGACTCAACATAATTATTTCTGAGTGCTGTTGGTTCTGAAGGAGAAATGCTTACATCAGGCACGTGACAGGAGTGATATGTGACAAGGCTAACAGACTGAAATGACTTGGGCATACTGAGAGAATGTCAAATGAGAGGCTAACAGACTAAAATGACGGGGGCATACTGAGAGAATGTCAAATGAGGGGCTAACAGACTAAAATGACGGGGGCATACTGAGAGAATGTCAAATGAGGGGCTAACAGACTAAAATGACGGGGGCATACTGAGAGAATGTCAAATGAGGGGCTAACAGACTAAAATGACGGGGGCATACTGAGAGAATGTCAAATGACAAAGAGGTCAAAACTTTATCAGAAAGGAGATGAATGGCCGCAGACCCACACACACACAAACAAAAACGATAGAGAGATAATATCCACGCAAGTCTACAAACACTTGATGTCACCAACTGGAAAGAGAAAGCCAACCAGACAGATGAATGGAGGCGGGTGATATCTGCAGCAATGAACCTCAAGGGCTCGGAATGCTAAAAGAAGAAGACATAAAACTTTTGGTAAGATGGAAAAAATTGTATTTTAGTATACCTGTACTTTATTTACATTTGGAAAGTTTTCTTCTCTTTACAAAAAAAAAAAAAAAAAAAAATTGCAAAGTCTTTGATCAGATCTTCAAAAAGATTCCTTTGTAACACATCTGCTTCTAAACTCAATAGACATAATAAATAAAACCTGCCTTGTTGCATATTTGTTCTTATGGGATATTAAAAATACTTCAGCTAAGACAATTAACGCTCAGCTGAACAGTTAGTTACCAATAATGTTATAAAAATACGAAAGACAAATGTATATATTTGGAAATTAATCAAGTAACAGACAATGCATTGAACGGCACTGATAGAAAAAAAGTAGATAGAAGAACACACTAGGCAATATAAAAATGAGAACAGCACTGAGAACAACTTCAGTGAACACCAACCTGATGAAGTGATATTTTGTGGCGTATCGCTTAGAAAAAAAAGTCAGTCTGCTTTTTTTCTTATATATATCTCTCTCTCTCTCTCTCTCTCTCTCTCTCTCTCTCTCTCTCTCTCTCTCTCTCTCTCTCTCTCTCTCTCTTGTCGTACCCCACTAGGACATCACACAAGCGATAAACACCCGGTGACACAAAGTACCACCATGCGGATGAGGATCACCCGTGGAGAGGTCCCAGAAACCCCTTTCAGCCGTTAGGCCATATTTATGGCCCGGCCATATTCAGGGCCCCCGGTAAAAGCCAGGGTGGGGCTTCAAATAACGAAAAATTGCATCCCACATGGGGACGACTGGTAATATATCTCATTCCATTTTCATTTCACATTCAAGTTTATCAACAGTTGTGTAAAAGCGAGTGGAAGACCTCGGAAAATATGGAGTGATGGCATTAAGAACAGCCTTACAGAAATAACATGTCTTAATAGTGCTCTTGACAGAGCTCATCAACGAACATTACATCTCCCCCCGACACTTCGATGAGGTACAAGGTGGAAGAGAAGAAGAAGTGTAAAAAGTGGTGACACGAAAATATATCTCCGGAATTCAGAAATTCATCTGGTGTATCTCTGTCGCTTGATACCTTCTTTCTGATACATTTGCGAGTTGCAACAGCCCCGCAATCAACGTCTGGCATCATTTCCTTTGTAGTTGCTTCATATTTTTCAAATTCCTTTCGTGAAGTGCACAGCTGGTCTGCTAATGATCATCATAATCAGGTGCCTGGCCGACTGGCGTGGGCGATCATGCCTCTCCATAATCTGCAGCATAATCTCCCGCAGCACGCATCAGTTCGTGTGCCGACACACCTCCATGACATGCAACAAGACTGTCAAGAATCTTCTCTTGTTGTCTTCCTCTATCCTTCCTTCCCCATATTTTTCCAGTGGTCACAGCGTGTTGCATTTTTAACATGGCCAAAAAGTGATGACTGTCTCCTTCTGATGTCTGTGATAAGTTGTCTTCGAGCTCCCGCCTCTTTCAAAACCTCTTGGTTGCTCTTTTTGGCTGTCCAAGGTAATTTTAAGCATTCTTCTGTAAAAAACACATCTCTGAAGACCTCAAGAAATTGTTTGGCCTGCCTACCGATTGTCCAGGACTCACAGCCATTATGTCAAAACTGGATTCTGTAGGAAGCAGGAATTCTTTTTCAAACCTTCAATGACAAAGATATATTGCACAAGATCTTCTTTATTTATAAAATGCAGTTTTTTGACTGTCCTGTTCTGTTCAGCTAGTGAATACAAACAGATTTGCACGTGTTCTTAAGTTCACGTCGTCATTTCGTAGAACTTGACTTTCTGTGATATTCTGCAAAATCTCATTTCAAAAATTCATCGGGGAAAAAAAAAAAAAAAAAAACGAATTCTAACTCTTGCATCTCATCTGCAATATTATTTACCTCTCTCCTGTTATCTCACTTTTGTGACTGATCTTCGGCCATGAAAAACTTCTACAGTTTAAGGGAAATATTCCCATAATGGCTGCTGTTGCCATAGCAACACCCTCCCATCTGGTATCAGAAAGGGATTTTAGAATGCTGTCTTTTCCAGTACAACCTTTAAGAATATTCCACCGTCTGAAATGGAGGCATTGCGAAGGCATCTTTTTTTTTCAGCGTCACTGTAATAAAGATTCGTGGTGAGTACGACACGTTTTTTTTTTTTTACGCTTACCGATGATCACCGACACCTTTTTCTTCCTAAAAAAAAAAAAAAACACGGATCCCCTTGTTAAAAGTCGTTCCCATGCGGGGTGCAATTTGTCGTTATTTGAAGCCCCACCCTGGCTTTTGAATACAGCTGGGCCATAAATATGGCCTAACGACTGAAAGGGGTTTCTGGGACCTCTCCACGGGTAATCGTCATTCGCAGGGGTGTGCACCCAGTGTCATCGGGTGTTTATCCCACTTTCTGTGATGCTGCTGCTGTGGGGTACATTACGAGAAACCACAACTGACAGGGCTTTTCTTTCTGGTATTATGCAACGATACGCAGTACTGGCCCCTGTTTTTTTTTAACGAGTAGAGTTGAGAGAGAGAGAGAAAAAAGAAAGAAAACAGAGAACTGATCCTTGCCAAACTGTCGTTCCTTTGTGGGTGCAATCGTACTACTAGTAGTAGTTGTTGTTGCACTGTTGCACTACTATTACAACTACGGGCCACCACTATGGCAGTGACTGGGTGGGGTTTCTGGGACATGTAAGGGTGATCGTAAACTACAGCTTAGAACTTTGTGTCCAATCTGAGGTTTATCGCCCCTGTGGTGTCCTGTGGGGGGGGGAGCTGAGAGAGAGAGAGAGAGAGAGGAGAGAGAGAGAGAGAGAGACGACTGTCAGGGACCCCCAATAAGAAGGGCATCACTCCGAGCGATAAACAACCGGTGACACAAGGTGGCACCATTCGGATGAGGAGTACCCGAGGGCATGTCACAGAAACCCCTTTTAACCTGTAGGTTAAGAAGAAGGATGTAAATGTATGCGTAAAAAAAAAATATTATGATAACGTGCATTTAATTACAGATCAAGAACATATTCTGACCAAAACGTACCTCCATACTTTCTGTTTCACTTGTTGTGGAATCTATTGTCCTCCTCTTTTAAATCACATTTGTTTCTATTGGGCAGGCCGGGTATGGGTTCTAGGGTCTTACATACACTTAATTGGGGGGGGGGGGGAGGGGGGGGGGGGGGGGTGGAGGGATTTGCAATAGTGAAATATACTCAAGGGGCTTGGTGTTCTTAACATACTCAAGGGATTGGGTAGGGGGGGTTGGGGGGGGGGCGACCTGAAAAAGGTTGTAGACTACTCGTTTAGAGTCTAGCAGTCTACAGAAGTCTACAAATTTTCTTTCTTTTTTTTTTATTTTTTTTATTACAACTGAAATTAATTTTCATTTATTAAATTTTGATTAAAATAATCTTTTAATATAGTTTGAATGCATTTATACACATATAAAAACGTAGAGCCTGTTGGGGGATTGTGTATATAATTTATGTAATTTTGCAAACACATACTTTTTTATTTCTGTTATTAAAACATTAAACGACAATATATTTCTACTATCTTCAGTTTCCACTATCTTCAGTTTCCACTATCTTCAGTTTCTACTATCTTCTGTTTCCACTATCTTATATTTAAAAAATATCTTCTGTTTCCACTATCTTCTGTTTCCACTATCTTCTAATTCCACTATCTTCTGTTTCCACTATCTTCTGTTTCCACTATCTTCTGTTTCCACTATCTTCTGTTTCCACTATCTTATATTTAAAAACTATCTTATGTTTCCATTATCTTATGTTTCCACTATCTTCTGTTTCCACTATCTTCTATTTCCACTATCTTCTGTTTCCACTATCTTCTGTTTCCACTATCTTCTATTTCCACCAACTTATGTTTCCACTATCTTCTGTTTCCACTATCTTCTGTTTCCACTATCTTCTGTTTCCACCATTTTATATTTAAAAACTATCTACTGTTTCCACTATCTTCTGTTTCCACTATCTTATGTTTCCACTATCTTCTGTTTCCACTATCTTCTGTTTCCACTATCTTCTGTTTCCACTGTCTTCTGTTTCCACTATCTTATGTTTCCACTATCTTATGTTTCCACTATCTTCTGTTTCCACTATCTTCTGTTTCCACTATCTTATGTTTCCACTATTTTATGTTTCCACTATCTTATGTTTCCACTATTTTATGTTTCCACTATCTTATGTTTCCACTATTTAATGTTTCCACTGTCTTAAGTTTCCACTATCTTATATTTCCACTGTCTAATATTTCTCCTGTCTTATGTTTTCACTATCTTATGTTTCCACTATCTTATGTTTCCACTTCCACTATCTCATATGTCCACTGTCTTCTGTTTCCACTATCTTCTGTTTCCAATATCTTATGTGTCCACTATCTTATGTTTCCACTTCCACTATCTCATATGTCCACTGTCTTCTGTTTCCACTATCTTCTGTTTCCACTATCTTCTGTTTCCAATATCTTATGTGTCCACTATCTTATGTTTCCACTTCCACTATCTCATATTTCCACTGTCTTCTGTTTCCACTATCTTCTGTTTCCACTATCTTCTGTTTCCACTATCTTCTGTTTCCAATATCTTCTGTTTCCACTATCTTATGTTTCCAATATCTTCTGTTTCCACTATCTTATGTTTCCACTATCTTCTGTTTCCACTATCTTCTGTTTCCACTATCTTATGTTTCCAATATCTTCTGTTTCCACTATCTTATGTTTCCAATATCTTCTGTTTCCACTATCTTCTGTTTCCACTATCTTCTGTTTCCAATATCTTCTGTTTCCACTATCTTATGTTTCCAATATCTTCTGTTTCCACTATCTCCTGTTTCCACTATCTTATGTTTCCAATATCTTCTGTTTCCACTATCTTATGTTTCCAATATCTTCTGTTTCCACTATATTCTGTTTCCACTATCTTATGTTTCCAATATCTTCTGTTTCCACTATCTTATGTTTCCAATATCTTCTGTTTCCACTATCTTCTGTTTCCAATATCTTATGTTTCCACTATCTACATATTGAAAATTCGTCTATATTTTAAAGTGCTCTGAGGTTAGCTAGTGAGTTTCAGTGTCAAAATGTGACGAGGTTTTTGGAGTATACATCTTTTAGCACATTATTATATTAGTTATTGTTGTTATTATTATTTATTTGAATCAAGGTTTCGCACCGTTGACTACTCCCGGAAAAGTGTAAATCTAAATGGAAAGGAGAAAAAGGAGGGGGTGGCCTAAGTGCCAGTGCAGCAGCCAACCGCCATTTGCAACAACCATACGGCTGTAAAAAAAAAAAAAATTTTAAAGCATTTTGGCTAGGATGTATTTACTATTTAATATAAAGGTTCATTTAAGAGACCAAATGGAAAGATCCCAGTGTTTTTTAAAGGTTTCCCCTAACTGCTTGTTTTGGTCAGTTAAAAAAAAACTTTGTGCGGTATCAGCAGCCAGCAAATAAATGCAAATTTAACTATGTCTGCAATTTTTTTCTTCACTCGATTAATAAAGCCTTGATTGGACGAGCACTGACAAGTGGGACGTCTTAAAACTTGAAGAGTTTGTCATGAGACCACGCCCTGCTGAAAAAAATCCCAAGATCCGCAAATAAAAACGATATAAAGAAATGGGAGGAGCTATGAAGCCTGTCAGCCATCGTAGGCGAATAGGGTCGGATTAGAAGAATTACACACTGCATCTCCTCAATGGAGTGAAACAGTGACAAATCCGTGCAGCTTGATGGATAATGGCTTTTGACTGACATGCCTTTAGGTCTATCGTGTATCCTGGCGTTGTAACATATTTTCCCAATGCCAGGTGAGAAGGGTTGGACTTCGTGTTTAAACTTTGCTCACAAAAGCTCGCTGTTTCTTGTTGGCAGGAAAACTTTTACAGTATTTTCTTTCCAGGCGAAATAACAACAGGGTTACTTGATTCACACTTCAGGAGAAGATAGAGCGTTCTAGAAGATTCTTTCGTGTGAAATACCAAAGACTAGAGTGAGTTTGTGAACATTATTAGAGTTGTAGTTGGTTGTTGTTGGGGTAATTGTGGCAGACATCATATTTTATAGTTAAATGTTTTACAAGTAAAATGTTAACAGTGGTATAAGAAGCTGCATTCGTAAAAGTAACAGTAATAGCAACAGTACTAGTAGTAGTAGTAATAGTAGTAGTAGTAGTAGTAGTAGTAGTAGTAGTAGTAGTAGTAGTAGTAGTAGTAGTAGTAGTAGTAGTAGTAGTAGTATTGTAGTAGTAGTAGTAGTAGTTTTGTAATAGTAGCAGCAGCAGCAGTAATAGAATAATTCTGATAGTAGTAGTAGCAATAGTAGTATCAATAGTAGTCTTCTTCTTCTTTGCGTTCACCAGCTGTAAACTCTGGTGGAAAGTTCCGGTTGTTCGTCTACTTCTGGACTGTAGTGCTGTTCCAGAACCAGAGTGGCGTGTTCATCCGTTTTACAGATCTGACACATTTGTGTGTAGACTGTTGGTTCCTTGCCTCTCAGGCAGATGCACTCCGACTTCGAAGGAAGCTCCCAATTAGTCGACTCTTACGACATACTTTTAGGCAGGCAGTGGGTTCAATAGTAGTAACAATAGTAGCAATAATACTAGCAGCAGCAGTAGTAGTGTTAGATGTAGTAGTAGTATTGTAATAATAATCGTGGTATAATAGCAGCAGTAGTAATAGTAAAAGTAATAATAATAGTAGTATCAAAAATTGTAAAAGTAGTAGCAATAATAATAGCAGCAGCAGTAAAAGTAGTCGTAACAATAATTGTGGTAGTAACAATAGTATTAACAGTAGTAGCAAAAATAGCAGCAGCAGCAGCTTCAGTTGCTGTTGTGGTGCTGGTGTCAGGCCCGGATTTGGACTTGATGAGGCCTTAAGCTATATAAAGCATGTGTATATATATATAAATATATAAATATAAATATATATAAGAGATATATAAAGCACGGAGGCCACTACGATTTAAATTACACCGACTAGTCAGCGAAAACTGTAAAATAAGCACGCTGTTAACAAATATTAGGATACTGGAAATACATTGTCATTTGATTTTTAGTAAATGAAAAAAAAATATATTTAAAAAAAATTGTTTGCGAAATCACTGAAATCATCAAATAATTATCTAAAAAAAATTTAAAAATTTTAGAAAAAAAATTCATTTGTGAAACAAAAAATAGGTATTTGTCGAGGCCCCTGAAGATTGTGAGGCCCTAACTCTAGCTTATTTAGAGTATGCTTAAATCCAGCACTGGATGGTGGTGGTTAAGATTGTGGAAGTTGTAATAGTAGTTGTGGAGGATTAGTAGCAATATCAGTTGTTTGAAAAAAATAGTTGTAATCGTAGTGGTAGTTGTAGCATCAGTAGTACAATTTAAAGTTAGTTGCGTATCTTTTACAGGACAATGCAAAACCTATACCAGCATTTTTTGGCGGCTGTGGTTTTTCTAAGCGAATTGTACATTCAGTAGTTTGCCATTGCTTTCTGAACGAATTCTCTGTACCACTATCGAAACCAACGCAGGACAAACCGTCCGCAGCTGGGATCGAACCTGGCACCCCGGCATTACGAATCGCGTTCGCAACGCCTAAGCCACAGTAGTACAACAGATAAACATAAATTACCAAGCGCACACAATGTTAATGTATTGTATTTTAATTAGATTCTAAAGCTCCAGTGAAGAAAACATTCACTTACAACTGTTCTCTGCATGTTGTCATGGACGGGCAAATGAACAGACGTGACAGTGAGTTTGAATCTGTGTGAGTTGTGTTCGATCTTGGAACTTGTTATGAGTTCAGTTGAAACAAATGATGTTTTGGGCAGTCTTATCAATGTGTGTGTGTGTGTGTGTGTGTGTGTGTGTGTGTGTGTGTGTGTGTATGTGTGAGTGAGAAAAAGGTTGTGGAAGAAACTGACTCGTTTAGCGCGAATTTTTTGCAAGACGAACTAGTGATTTTTATCCCCATTGGTTATTCGCATTAATGACATTTTACTGTATTTGTGATAATAAAAAAAAATAAAAAAATGAAAAAAAAAAAATAATTACCGATGAGTTCACTAATACATGTAGTATTTGTTGAACCCTCAGTATATTATTATTTCTTTCAACAAGCTGTGTTGATAACATCCTCCAGCTGCCCTGTGGGTAGGTACGCTGTACCGCACCAGGACATCACACAAGCGATAAACAGCGATAAATAGCAGTTGTTTTTGTTTTTTTGTTATTGTTAATAATATTTATTATTATGGCATAATTAAACAAGATTCGAGCCACCCCTCCCCCCCCCACCCCCTTTAAATATTTTCTCGGTGCGGCGCACTTGCAATAGTCTGCATACAAATAAACAACATTTAAACAGTTTTTTGAATTTCGCTGTTGCTTCTCACTCTCCTATTCTTGATTGTTTATATCTTTGATGGGTCCAAAGACTGTCGTAAGACTGTTTAAAAAAATGTGTAATAAGGCTTTATCTCTTTTAGTTGTGCTCCAAGTTTCAGAGCCATAATAAAACGAACATTGGTTAATTAGATTAAATAAATTATACAGCTTAATGGGACCTAATACATTATTTTGCTTAATTAGAATAAAAAAACTTACATTAGTTAATTCGACTAAATAATTCACATTGGTTAATTCGATTAAATAAAGTACATTACTTAATTCGACTAATTTACACTGAATAGATTACACTGGTTAAGTACACTAAATAGATTACACTGAATAGATTAGAGTAGACTAAATAAATTTAACGTTGTTAATTACACTAAAATCGATTACATTGGTTAAGTATACTAAATAAATTACACTAATAGATTAGATTAAGTAGACCAAATAAAATTAACGTTGTTAATTACACTAAATCGATTACATTGGTTAAGTATACTAAGTAAATTACACTGAATAGATTATACTGGTTAAGTAGACTAAATAAATTAACGTGCTTAATTACACTACGTCGATTACACTGGTTAGATAGACTAAATAAATTAACGTTGTTAATTACACTAAATTGATTACATTGGTTAAGTAGACTAAATAAATTACACTGAATAGATTAGATTAATTAAGTAGACTAAATAAATTAACGTTGTTAATTACACTAAATCGATTACATTGGTTAAGTGGGCTAAATAAATTACACTGGTTAATTAGACTACAAAATACATTGGTTTATTCGATTACATAAATTGCATTGATCAATTAGACTAAATAAATTACAATAAATCTGTTGAAAAAAAAAAAACTTGTGTGCGCCTCCGCGACTTCAAGTTTAGTAAATGCATTTCACAATCTTGACGTACATTGGTTCAATCTCCGCTGCCAGCCGTTTTATAAAAAACAAAGGCAGTTTAAAGCTTTCTAGCAGTGGTAAAAGAGTCACACCGTGAAAGTGACTGTAGCGTCACCGCGTAATATTTACAGAGACACCGGTGGATTTACTGTATATAACTGGTAAACAACAAACAAATGAATTGCATGGTATCTGGCGCACTTAGATAAGAAATAGTGGCTATCCATGTGGTTTCCGGGGCCCCATTGGAAAGGGGTGGGAAGGGGCGGGCAGAACCGCTGCCCTTGTAACAAGCATGTCTTAAACACAGCCATGCCGCGCTATGATACAGAGAAGTGGCCGCATCAGGCGACACCTTAAGAGGGCGGCATCAGCAGCGAAATCAAAATACAGTTAGAACTGTTAATATGACAGTGCGAAGCTATTAGCGGTTTCGTTTCGAATACTTGAATCATGCCAGAAAAATCTACCGCACGGGACTGGCCGTAACAAGCGATACATGTAGGGGTTTCCTTCAAAGTTCGAATACATCTGCCTGAGAGACAAGGAACCAACAATCTACACACAAATTACCGATATCTGTAAAATGGATGTGCACTCAAAACTCAAGTTCTAGAATAAGACTAAAGTACGGAATTGGGCAAACAACCAACTTTCCGCATGACTTTACAGCCTGTGAGCACAAAACAGAAGAAGAAGAAGAAGAAGAAGAAGAAGAAGAAGAAGAAGAAGAAGAAGAAGAAGAAGAAGAAGAAGAAGAAGAAGAAGAAGAAGAAGAAGAAGAAGAAGAAGAAGAAGAAGAAGAAGAAGAAGAAGAAGAAGAAGAAGAAGAAGAAGAAGAAGAAGAAGAAGAAGAAGAAGAAGAAGAAGAAGAAGAAGAAGAAGAAGAAGAAGAAGAAGAAGAAGAAGAAGAAGAAGAAGAAGAAAGAAGAAGAAGAAGAAGAAGAAGAAGAAGAAGAAGAAGAGAAGAAGAAGAAGAAGAAGAAGAAGAAGAGAAGAAGAGAAGAAGAAGAAGAAGAAGAAGAAGAAGAAGAAGAAAGAGAAGAAGAAGAGAAGAAGAAGAAGAAGAAGAAGAAGAAGAAGAAGAAGAAGAAGAAGAAGAAGAAGAAGAAGAAGAAGAAGAAGAAGAAGAAGAAGAAGAAGAAGAAGAAGAAGAAGAAGAAGAAGAAGAAAAAGAAGAAGAAGAAGAAGAAGAAGATGAAGAAGAAGAAGAAGAAGAAGAAGAAGAAGAAGAAGAAGAAGAAGAAGAAGAAGAAGGAGGACGATGAGGAGAAGAATAAGAGAAGCTATGGACAAAATCGCTTCCTAATTTCGAAGCAAGGGTCTTAGTTTGAACAGTAGTCAAACAGAGATAATGGTTAATTATACAGAAAATTGCGGCGTCCGTGGCTAAGGCGTTGCGAGTCCGACTCGTAAGCCAGCATACCGCGATCGAAACCCACTGCAGGCTGCGAGGATTTTTGTCGTGGTATGGGACGTCGCAGGTCGACCCAGCCTAAAATGGGTACCAGGATGGGCTGTCCACGACCAGCTCTAGCTGACGGGCCATGCTGCTGACGTCACCGGGTCGGGCTAATAATGCGTTAACGCAGCAGTTCTCAAACTGGGGGCCGAGGCACCCTGGGGTGCAGTGAGCGTATGCCAGGGGTGCCGCGGCAATAATCAAGAAAAGTCGGCTAAAAATTGTGAAATTATTAAAGAAGGCCTGTAGATACTTAAAAGTTAAAATTTAAGTTGTCTTACCCCGCCACTGTCGAGAAAAGTTTATTCCTTGTTTTAGAACCGCTGCGTTAATGCGTTGTTAGCCCGACCCGATGACGTCAGCAGCACGGCCCGTCAGCTGGAGCCGGTCGTGGGCTGTCCTGGGAAAGTAAAGACAGCCGGCGTAATGCTGACCACATTACCCACAGAGTGCTGATGGTCTGTAAAAATATGGGACGCTCTGCCCATATGCCCGATGCGCCGAAAAGGCGAGAAAAGGGATCTTTACTTTACTTATACAGAAAATGGGCCTTCCAAAATGCAATATCAAAGTAAATGCGACAGTCCTCATGAAAGTTTATGTATATATTCTCCCCGTATGGGTTGGTATTATAGAGAAAACTAGAACAGACCCACTGCCTACCAAAAAGCATGTCGTAGGAGTCGACTAATTGTGAGCTTCCTTCGAAGTCGGAGTCCATCTGCCTGAGAGGCAAGGAACCAGCAGTCTGCATACAAATTAGTCAGATCTGTCAAACCGATGCACACGCAACACATAGGTTCTGGAACAGGACTGCAGTCCTGAAGTGGACGAACAACCAGAACTTTCCGCCAGAGCTTACAACCTGTGAACATGAAGAAAAAGAATAAGATATATATAAGTACGTGGGTACACTGATAACATCAAATGGAAGACATTAAATATATTAAATGTACGAAAGCTCAAGCGAAGGCAGCGTTTTACAAAAGGAAGCATATTCTGTGCAATCGTTCTTTGTCAGGTGAGACGATAAAGAATATTTTTTAGAGCCATATAAATTAGGTCCCTATATATGGAAGTGAATCATGGGCAGCTGGACGATTAATAAAGCATTTTCTTTAAAGCGGAGCTGTTTTATAGATGAGATTATGAGAATACCCTGAACAGATTAAAAAAGAGTATTGAAGACGTCTTGAAAGAAAATGACTGACAAAGAGAACTGATAGCTGAAACTAGAAAGAGACAATCAGAAAGAGGCAATCTACATTCTTTGGTCATGTGATGAGAAGGAGAAAACTGCAGTACATCGTGACAAAGGGAAAGTTTGAGGGAAGTAGAGGCAGAGATAGACCGAGACGGAAGTTGCTGGACAGGTTGACATCATGCTATGAAAGATCATCTGTGTCAGAAATGACTGGAAGTACACGAGACACAAGATCGTGGATAGATATGATTATCAATGCCACACTGCCTGGGTTGTAGGAAGAAGTTATATGGTAAACAACCAACGCACGGTGTATTATTGGCTATTACCTATGTGTATGTTGTTTACTTGCGTATCCTTTACAGGACGTTGCAGAACCAACCCCAACAGCCCCTGGCTGTTGTGTGGTTTTTCTAGGCAAATTTACGTCCAGTCGTTTACCATTGCTTACTGGACGGCCGGCTTTCTTGATACCACTGTCAAAACCAACACAATGCGCATGGCCCGCAGCTGGGATCGAACCCGGCATCTCGGCATTATGAAGCGTTCGCATCGACTTAGCCACAGAGCCGACCATGTTGGACAAAGAAGAGGAGAAATATTGACATCTTAAAAGATCTGAACATCAAGGAAGATTGGCTAATAAACAGCATTCTTTCTCGGAAAGCTGAAATATTTTTGTCATATCAAGCGCCACAACGGATTGGAAAAAAATTACACCAGAAGGCATGGCACTAGGAAGGAGGGGCAGGGGCCGACCGACACGAAGATGGGCACATGATATAAGTGGCTCCTTGAGTATGAAAGTGCATGAGGCGGGAGAGCTGGCGAGAGAACGAATTTCTCTCAGGCAAACCGCGATGAGAGCGACGTTCTGCAAAGGACCTGCTACATGATGATGATGACCTATCTGTATAAGCGCAACATAATATGTGTTATGTTTTCATATTTGGTCTGTCGGCGCTAAAGAAATATGGCTAAATATTTTACTATGCAGCACAAAGTTTGTTGTGTCGTTGAAAGTGATACATTGATACTTCTAGGCTGAGGTTATTGCGCGATTGTAGGAAAATAATTATAATGTAAACAACCATCTAGTTTTTATTTGTCCTTGTTTATGGTGTATGAAAGAAGAGACACCGATTGAAAACATACAATTAGCGTGTTTACAGTAAGCCGCTTGAGGTGAAGTTGGGAAAACACCAAACAACACGCTTTTTGGAGATTTCTTTATCTCCTTTTCCTCCTTTGATCCTCATCCTCCTTCATCTCCCCTCTTTTTCTTATTTACACACACATAACCATAACAATAAGCAGGGAGAGAGAGAGAGAGAGAGAGAGAGAGAGAGAGAGAGAGAGAGAGAGAGGAGAGAGAGAGAGAGAGGGGGGGGGAAGTAACAAATTTACAAAGACCCTTCTCTTATTTCAGAATAAATTTACCACCATGCGCCCTTGAACTGCCGGTTACCAGACCAAAACACAGACCAACATAATCTTTTGGAATTTGGCTTCTTTTTATTGCCCACCATAACATTGCAATTGGACTCATCCACCAAAGAGCCAAACGGGCACGATGAACGGGATTACGGCTCTGTACCCACTCACAGAGAAAGGTGCACGCAAACCGAAGTGTGCCCGATGTAGAAATCATGGGATGGTCTCCTGGCTCAAGGGGCACAAACGGCACTGCACGTTCAAGGACTGCACCTGTCCCAAATGTAATCTCATAGCGGAACGACAGAGAGTTATGGCTGCCCAGGTGAGACGTTTATTCTTTGCTCCCTCATTCATTTGCTCGCTCGCTCGCTCGTTCACTCACTCACTCACTCACTCACTCACTCACTCACTCACTCACTCACTCACTCACTCACTCACTCACTCACTCACTCACTCACTCACTCACTCACTCACTCACTCACTCACTCACTCACTCACTCACTCACTCACTCACTCACTCACTCACTCACCCACTTACTAGCTGACTCACTCACTCTTCACTCTCTCACACTCACTTATCACTCACTCACTCACTCACTCACTCACTAGCTGACTTACTCACTCTTCCACCTCTCACAATTATCTCACTCAATCACCCACCAATCCAGGCACTCACCCATCCACCCACTCATCCACTAACTCACTCAATCACCCACTCACTCAATCACTCACCCATTCACTCACTCACTTTATCACACACACACTCACTCAATCATTCACTCACTCACTTTCTCACACATTCACTGAATCACTCACCCCCTCACACACTTCTTCACTCACTAACCCAATTACTCACTCACTCACACTCACTCATTCACTCATGTATTTGCTTGCTAACTCTTTAATTGACTCTCTATCCCTCTTCCCCCTTTCCCCTCTCACACTCATACATTCACTTTGATATACCATGTATCACCAACTTATTCATTGTGATATACCATGTATCACTCACTCATTCATTGTGATATACCATGTATTACTCACTCATTCATCGTAACATACCATGTATCACTCACTCATTCATTGTGATATACCATGTATTACTTTATTACCATGTAACATACCATGTATCACTCACTCATTCATTGTGATATTCCATGTATTACTCACATACCATGTAACATACCATGTATCATTCACTCATTCATTGTGATATTCCATGTATTACTCACATACCATGTAACATACCATGTATCATTCACTCATTCATTGTGATATTCCATGTATTACTCACATACCATGTAACATACCATGTATCATTCAATTATTCATTGTGATATTCCATGTATTACTCACATACCATGTAACATACCATGTATCATTCAATTATTCACTGTCTTCACGGTTTATTCTTTAGCTCTCTGTCGGTTTTGTTTACTTATTCACTCTGTCTCTGTCACAGTTTCTCTCTTCCTCTCTCTCTCTCTCTCTCTCTCTCTCTCTCTTTCTCTCTCTCTCTTTCTCTCTTTCTCTCTCTCTCTCTTTCTCTCTCTCTTTCTTTCTCTCTCTCTCTCTCTCTATCTCTCTACTTTTATCAACTTATATACGTGTGTGCATTTTTTCACACAGGGAGTACACGCTTAGAGGTCTGAGCATAGCCAAAAAAATACGCCCCACACCCCTACATTATATCAAACAACAAATTACGAACAAGAAAAGATCAGTGTTGCATAAATACAATAATTAAACACATATAATCAAGAGTAAGCAATGAATAATCATATTAAAATATTCAGTCTGTTTTACTTTGAGTAGTTAATTCTTTCTATAGCAAAGTACCCTATTGCACTCCCATAGACCTATATTTTCTAGACAAATCGGCACTCGGTGGGCAATGTCGTCAACATCCAGCCAGCCGCCTTTACTTTCCAGGAATTTACCTGGTACCCATTTAAGGCTGGATCGACCTGGGAGCCAAGACCTTTTTTTTAAAAGTCTGGCTCGGTCAAACCTGAACCCAGACCTTCAGATCCGAAGGTGAGCGTTTAGCCACGACACCACGGCGGCTCCCTCCAAAGGCGAGCGTTTAGCCACGACACCACGGCGGCTCCCTCCAAAGGCGAGCGTTTAGGCGGCTCCCTCCTTTCGTTACCAGTCCCTCAAAAGGCGAGCGTATAGCCCACACACCCGTTAGTCCCATCAACCGTTAGTCCAATGACCGTACATAGTTATTTCTCTTCTTTCATTATAGATAATTATTACAGTAATTCACTAATCTTGTTGCTAGTTTAACATCTATGGCCCCAAATTGTTATTATTTCATCAACTTCTTTGGACTCAAACAATGGCTGCTTCATACTAGAACTTCTAAAGATATAAAGTATCACTGACTGACTGACTTTTTTAACCATATCTGGACACCACACAAGCGATAAACACCGGGTGACACAAAGTGCCACCATGCGTATGAGGATCACCCGTGGAGAGGTCCCAGAAACCCCTTTCAGTCGTTAGGCCATATCTTTGGCTAGGCCATATTTATGCCCCGGCTATATTCAGGGCGCCCGGCAGAAGCCAGGGTGGGGCTTCAAATAACAAAAAATGGCATCCCACATGGAGACGACTTTTATCTACGTATAAAATGCAACAGTAAATGTAGGCACGGAGAGAGTTCTAACATTTAAGCCTTTTGTCTGAACAAAAAAATGCATATTTTATAATTTCGAAACAAAATTCTTATGTAATGTTTATAACTGTATTATTTGTTCATGTAAATTACACAAACATTTGCATTTGTTGCTATTTAATGGAAGAGTATTGAAAAAATACTGAATATCTATCAACAAATGATATAAACACATCAACGGAATTGCTTCATAAATTATATAGTATTTCTGGCAGACAGAAAAACAAAAATAACCAGCCGACTGAAAATAAGTACATCTGATATTTTTCGTCTTCGCCTTCATCAGCTGTAAAATCCGGCGGAAAGTTCTGGTTGTTCGCCCACTTCTGGACTGCAGTCCTGTTCCAGAACCTGAGTGTTGCGTGTGCATCCGTTTTACAGATCTGACTCATTGGCTTGCAGACTGCTGGTTCCTTGCCTCTCAGGCAGATGCACTCCGACTTCAAAGGAAGCTCCCAATTAGTTGACTCTTACGACATGCTTTTGGGTAGGCAGTGGGTCTATTCTTGTTTTCCCTATAAACAGGGTTCCGGAACCCACACGGGGAGAATATCTAAATGAAACTGACGACAATTAAAAAAAAAAATAATTAAAAAAAATTAAACACACACACAACACACACAAGATGAGAGAACTATAAAAGGATTATGCTGCTGTCAGTTCCTGAAAAATTATTTAGTAGGGTTATTTTGGAACGACTAAAAGATGTAATTGATAAAACAGATCCTGTACTGACCAGATAGCCTCATTACTTATAATATCAGAGCAAAGCATTGAATTGAACTCATTACTTTACATTGGATTCATTGACTATAAAAAACGTTTGACAGCATTGACGGGGAATTTTTAATGGAATCCCACAGAAAATTGAATTGGTAAGGCAATACACACACACACACCACACACACATTCATTGACTATGAAATACGATATTTATTATGGAATCCCACAGAAAATTATATATACTATATATAAATATATATATATACATATATACATATATATATATATAAAGACATGGGGGGTGGTGGTGGTGGACGGGGGGCGGGCGGGAAGGGGAAAAAAAAAAAGGGGGGGGGGGCTTCTTTAGCTATCTTATCCATATAGATTAAAAAAAAATACAAGAGTTTCTTTCAATAACTGCTGGAATTACAATATGGTTCACTCAAATTGTCACACAGTGGGCAACATTACTCTGACATACCACTAATAAAACAGTTACTAGTCTCTGTTGTCTGTCTGTGTGTGTGTGTGTGAGTGTGTGCGCGCGCGCAAAGACTACTCACTGTCTTTGGAAATAGAGGCTCCCATTCTCTCTCCCGACGTGACTCACATTCCACTGTCAGGCTGCCACGATAACTGATTAACAGTTTTTAAATACATTGTTTAAATAAGCAGCGGATTATGAAATCCATTAAAATTTGCTACGCATGGTATGTATTACAGTCTTGATATAGTTATATGATTGAGAAGATGGACCTATATTGGGCTCATCCTGAGAAAAGACGAACAAAGAATTATCACACAGGCATTTCAGTGGGA
>CAJHNH020003179.1:218638-221138 GCA_905116865.2 Candidula unifasciata | reverse complement strand
AGACATCGGGTGAGAAACGACGTGATCACAAGAACTGTTGGAACAACACCCATCGTCAAATTTCTTGACAAACAAAGAATGAAATGGCTTGGTGATCTAATGAGAGTGAAACCAACGATGCCAGCAGCCAGAGCGTACAACCTGAAAATCGAAACATCAAGAGGCAGGGGACGACGGATATGAATATAGATTGAAGGAGTCACTGACACCTTGAGACTGCCCAACATCACGGCACGTCAAGCGACTGAGTGCGCCCTGGCTCGGCTGCCTATCGTCCGATGAACTGCGACGCCTAGCCGCACAAGCAGATATAGACACACACAAAAGAAGATATCTCAGCTGCAGTGGAATATTTTGTAACGCCCCGGTGCCAGGCTGGATCCCAGCTGCAGGCGATTTGGGCAGCAGACTGTCTTGCGTTGGTTTCCACAGTGGTATTAACAGGTGATCATTTAGAGAGAAATTTCAAACTACTGAATGTAAAATTTGCCTCGGAAAAAAACCCCACAACTGTCAAAACATGCTGGGGTAGGTTCCGCAAAATAATGTAAAGTATACGCAACTAACTTCGCAACTTGTGAGACCCCCCCCCCCCTCCCACCCCGGTATTACTAGAAATCAGAATGCACTTTTGCGTATTTGTGGTATATAAATAAAATGATAATCCTTCCTGCACTGCCTATTAGAGTTATGCAGCATAAATTCAAATGTAATCAATCGACCTTAAAAAAAACCCACGAATATTGTGTCTTGTGTAAATTCTGAACAAGACCACCACCACCATCATCATCATTATCATTATCCTGTCGTGCTTCTATAAGCCACACATGGCTTCAAGTCTAGTTCCCCCATTCTGTTCTGTCCTGTGCAATCCTTTCTTTGTCGCAGTTTCTGATTTGAGTGCATGGCGTGACACTGTGAGCTGCGTGTGTTTTTCATTGGCACAGGAGCGGAGCAGCTATGGGGCAACCCGTTTGCTATGAAGCTGAAACTAAGATTACCAGATTTCTCTGTGGCTTCCATCGATAACGACTCAGGCTAAAACGTTCGGCCTCCCTGCCCTTTCTCCCTTCTTCCCAGATCGTTGAGCTTTCTGGTAATTATTCAGTGAAATCTCGTTGTTTTTTACAGTACAGCAGCCATTTGACAGAACCAACATATTGTATTACAAAATGATAACAAAACCTACCGCACACATTTAAAACAAAGACATTTTTCTTTTAGCACAATATAAGAAACACGAGCTGTACTCACGAAATATTCGCCGAAATTCCCATCCACGAGAAACATGCAGCACATTTTATCCGCACATTTTCCGAGCCTTTGTACGAGAAACTACTGGTAATAGCTCAGCCGTTTCCTCTCACATTTTTGGTATCTTTTGGCATGTCGTACATTCATGGTCCTGTCCAGATGCAGTGCAGAAGTCACACATCTCTATCTTTGTTCGTGGGTGGCGCTCAGTGGCGGTAAATGATTTGTATATTAACACATTATGGTCATCTAAAATATCAGTGTTTCTTGCACGGAAATTCCGAGGATTTCAGACGTTTCTGAGATGGTTTCTGTTGTCTGTGAACTGAGAGACTGACTGAGATGTTAACGCTGAATATCTGTTTTATTCAATCTTCTTTTGTGTTAACAATAGCTTGGGGTCTCTTAGTGTTAACAATAGGTTGGGGGGTTATAAGTTGAGGGATTTGCTTTTTGAAGGTTAGCACAGACAAACTCAGTGTGGTGGAAATAAGACTGCGTTAAATACTCTAGCACAGCTGTTCTGAACCAGTGCTCGGTAGAGCTCTAAGGGCTCCGCATGCACTTTTGAGGTACTCGTCGGCAGCTACAGAAAAATAAACAATTGAATAAAATAAAACATTAGGAAACATTAGGAAATTAAAAAATCTAGACAAAGTATTTCAGGATCCTTGCCAGTGCTACGGAGTTGGTGCACTGCGCTAAGATTCTTCGGACTCATTCTTGAGTTAGAAGTAAAACTAAGCACTTATGGGTACATCTATCCTTGTTCTATGATGCTGATCCGTTGTTTTAACTTAAACCTATCTGTCTCAAGAGAGATTGCCTTCTTTGATTTGCTATCACTGCAGGATATTCTCTGCAGTCTTCTAAAAAAAACGACGTTTCTGCTACGAGTAGGCGTTGTTCAGCTTGTCTGTTATTTCTTATACCTCACATGCATATAACAAAACAGGCACTAAATAGCCCGTTAACACACTTTCTCTCACAGCAGTTACAGGGAGTATTTTTAACAAAGTGAGCTGTGCCACCGTGGCTAAACATCCCATAGAGTACGTTGCAGAACTAGTCTCAGCATATTTTGTCTGTTTTTTTATTTTTTATTCTATTTCATTGACTAATTTTACGTTTAGTAGTTTACTACTGCTACTTAACCGACCGTCGGCTTTCGATGTCCATGTCAATACCAACGAAATGCGGTTTGCTGCCAAATCGCTCGCAGCTGAGATCGAGCTTAGCACCGTGG
>CAJHNH020003179.1:161138-213638 GCA_905116865.2 Candidula unifasciata | reverse complement strand
GATACGCAACTAACTTAACATTACTGTAAAATGTTTGTTATCCCATTTTAGTGGCAGTCGCCGTAGCGGTGGCGGCTAGACTCCCGCCTGCGGATCGGAAGTCGTGGGTTCGCATCCTGACAAAGCCGGACTTTTTTCTTTCAAAAATGAACCTTGACTCTTATGTCGACCCAGCCTTGAGTGGGTACCAGGTTTAGTCCTGGGAAGTAAAGACGACCGGCGTGATGCTGACCACATCACCCACCAAGTGCCGATTAGTCTATAAAAATAAAGGTCTGGCCTATATTCCCAATCCGCCTAAAGGCGTGGACAAGGGTCATGTTACCCTCTTCTCATCATCATCATCATCATCATCAGGTGTCTCGTTGACTGGCGTAGACGATCATGCCTCTCCATAATCTGCGATCTCCGACACACCTCCATGCCATGCAACAAGACTGTCAAGAATCTTCTTTCGTTGTCTTCCTCTATCCCTCCTTCCACAGATCTTTCCAGTGGTCACAACATGTTCTATTTTCCCTCTACTCATAACATGGCCGAAAAATGATGCCTGTCTCCTTCTGATGTCTGTGATAAGTTGTCTTCGGGCTTCCGCCTCTTTGAAAACCTCTTGGTTGCTCTTTTTGGCTGTCCATGGTATATTAAGAATTCTTCTGTAAAACCACATCTCTATGGCCTCAAGAAATTGTTTGGCCTGCCTACTGATTGTCCAGGATTCACAACCATATGTTAAAACTGGATGTATGTAGCAAGCTAGAATTCTTTTTCTAACTCTCAATGACAAGGATATATTGCACAATATATTCTTCATTTTATAAAATGCAGTTTTTGCCTGTCCTATTCTGTTTCTTATTTCAATTATGCATCTTCCATCTGATGTTATCCATGTGCCCAGATACTTAAATTTCTGTACTTATCCTAAAATAACACCATCGACTTTTATTACACATTCAGGAATAAATTGTTTCTTTGATACACTTTCTGTCTTCCCATTATTTAACTGAGGCCCTGTGACGGGGCAAGTTTTTTTTTTTTTTTTTGTTTTTTTTTTTTTTTTTTATTCATGTGACGGGCATAAGATTTGAGCTACAGTGTGACGTGCTGTAAAGGCTTCTTTGTGCGGCCAAACGGTATTACTGTAACAAATGTTAACTTAATATGCCCATTATGAATGTTGAAGTAAGCTTCCAAAACGTAGTGGACTGAGAACTCCACTAGCATTCAACACAAGGAGAAAATTCATTAATAATCCAGACTCATTCAAGCACATCACCAAGCTCGCTCGTAATGTCTGATATGTCCTTTAGATTCTTTCTGACTTGTTCTATCAAGAACCAGTTTCATCAGCATAACCCAAATTAAACGTTAAAGGATCCAACTATCTGTTCCCTGGAATCCCGGGGTAAAGCGTCCTCAAGGATCCACAAGTCCTCCTTCGGACTGTCAACATCAACTCTTTGACAACAATCCCTTCACGACGTTACGTATTGTTTTGACGTCTTATTTGCTCACTCAGTACCGGTGCGTTCTAGTACATTCGCAAACAACTTTCTAGGCGATTTTTTTCTGAGTTGCTATCACATCAGCACGAAATTCGTAATATTCCGAGGCATATCATGATCTCATTATATATACTGTATATTGAAAACAAATACAGAGGCATGATTGACTAGGGATAATCCAGCGATGGTTTTCCCTTTCGCCGGGTTTGTATATGGGTTGACTCCAATTGCCGTTGTCTAAAGAGACTTACCCTGCAAGGCAGCGGGGGGGGGGGGGGGGTAGAGTTATGGCGCCTTAGCTTCACCTGGACCATCACCTGTTTTGGTCCACGGCCACTTAATCAATATATTCGTGGCTAACCTCTGTATCTAGAGGCCTTTACACCATCCGCCACCTGGTGGACGCGCCTAGTAGTAGGGCAGGCCCCTACCCTCTTCTAGCGCCTTTATTTGTGCATAAATAAAGGTTTTTAAAAGTATGATGCTCTTTCCTTTGTTGCAAGTCTAATATTGAGACACAGTTTGGTGACTGAACTCAGGGGCGTTGTTAGGGTATTTGGCGCCCTTGGTAGGGAGGGGAGGGATAGAGCGAGAGAGAGAGAGAGAGAGAGAGAGAGAGAGAGAGAGAGAGAGATAGAGAGAGCGAGAGAGAGAGAGAGAGAGAGAGAGCGAAGGAGAGAGAGAGAGAGAGTCAGAATGTGCTTATAATTTGTATTAACGCTTGCTTGGTTGTGGGGCTACTATTTTAAAGACTTAAAAGTCTCAAACAAGAAATAACATTTTTTGACAGTTTCGAGGGAAGACAACTCAAATTTTAACTTTTAAGTATCTGCATGCCTTTTTGAAATAATTTCACAGCTTTTAGCCGACTTGTGTTGATTACTGCCGCAGCACCCCTGGTAGACGCTCACGGCACTCTATTGTGCCTCGGCACCCAGTTTGAAAACCGCTGCGTTAACAATCGTTAGCCTGACCCGATGACGTCAGCTGGAGCCGGTCGTGCCATAGGTATGTTACAGACCAAACTTTACCCAAGAAGTTCATAAAAAATGTGTTTTCTTGTCACGATGAAACAAACATCTCTTTGTCCATTATCTCTTTTCCTTGAATGTATAATTGTATCTGCTGTTTGTGTCACCACGTGACAGTGTTACGCCCATTTGTATTACACAGTTCTCAGTGTATCAGTTTCAATTCTTGATAGTTCTTTGCTAATCATAAAAAGTTTGTCCTGATATAGACTCCTCACATTGCATTCCCTTTGTTTAATTCTTGCTCAGTCGAGTGGCTGGCTGAGTGGATAGAAGGCTCGGTTCTCGTGCGAGAGACTCCGGTTCGGATCCTTGATAAAGAGATTTAGATTTTTTTTCTGTCAAGGGCATAAAGAAAAATTTTCACCTGCACAGTTTGTGAAGCTTCCGTGGTGTAGCGTCTAGATGCTCGCCTGCCTAACCGAAAGTCGTGACTTTGAGAATTACCTTCGCTCCCAGGTCGACCCAGCCTTAAATGGGCACCAGGTAAAGTCATGGGAAGTAAAGGCGGTCTTTTTGATTTTGACGACATCATCCAAAGAGTGCCGATCGGTCTATAAAATATAGGTCTAGCCCTATATGCCTGAATACACACGAAGGCTTGGAAAAAGGCCCTTTACTTTACAGTTTGTAGCAACTGCACTATTCATGAGGCCATAATAACCCCAGGCATGAAATAGATATAGAACAGATGCAGCAAGAAATAAGAAAGACGTAACAAAAAGAAACAGAAATGATGCAACAACCAGAAACAGAAATGATGCAACAACCAGAAACAGAAACAACAAGTAACAGAAAGACGTAACAACAAGTAACAGAAAAACGTAACAAAAAGAAACAGAAATGATGCAACAACCAGAAACAGAAACAACAAGTAACAGAAAGACGTAACAACAAGTAACAGAAAGGACGTAACAACCAGAAACAGAAAGGACGTAACGTCAAGTAACAGAAAGACGTAACAACAAGTAACAGAAAGACGTAACAACAAGTAACAGAAAGACGTAACAACAAGTAACAGAAAGACGTAACAACAAGTAACAGAAAGGACGTAACAACCAGAAACAGAAAGGACATAACAACCAGAAACAGAAAGGACATAACAACCAGAAACAGAAAGGACGTAACAACCAGAAACAGAAGGGATGTAACAACGAGTAACAGAAAGGACGTAACAACGAGTAACAGAAAGGACGTAACAACAAGCCCCAGAAATGACACAACAACAAGCCACAGAAAGGACGTAACAACAAGTAACAGAAAGGACGTAACAACAAGTAACAGAAAAGACGTAACAACAAGCCACAGAAAGGACGTAACAAGTAACAGAACGGATGTACATTGCAAGCGACAATTAGAATAGTGAGCGCGAATAATAATAGGAAATTAACAGCATTTAACAACAACAACATAAACAACAAGTAAAAGGACATTCGGCGCTTGTATAATTGGCTCCTTAAGAGCATGTCGTAAAAAGGACAGTAAGTGCTAAAAAAAATATATATATATATAAAAACACAGCAAAAAACAGCTACAGTATAAATATAAAGAAACAGGACAAGGGAGCAGTTAACAACTAGAACATCAAATGAATATAAACAAAATGCAGTAAGACAAAGTAATACCTGGGACAGTAAGAGCCGGTAATCATTGCAAAATAACATCAGGTAACGACTACACTACAAATTACAAGTAACAAGACATACAGAGCAAGTAGCAGATGGGACAATACATGCAAGTATCGAGGGAAAAGTGAAACCAACATTTATTACTGCTTAGAACACCGATAGCTAGTTGATGTTAGAAAAAAAACACAGTTACTACTACTACTGCCACTACTACTGCTACCGCCACTACTGCTGTTACTACTACTACTACTACTACTACTACTACTACTACTACTACTACTACTACTACTACTACTACTACTACTACTACTACTACTACTACAACTGCTACTGCTGCTGCTGCTGCTTCTACTACTACTACTGCTAGTACTATTACTACTATCGCCACTACTGCTGCTGCTACTACTACTACTATTACTACTACTCCTGCTGTGCTGCTAGTACTACTACTACTGATAGCAAGTAGCAATAGAAAAGTAACCTGAAGTAACAACTGCAACAGCTATAGCAAATACTAATGTAAGAGGTAACACAATGTAACAGGCAGGGTTAGTTCAATACAGAACGGGATAAAGGAATTTGCCACCTTAATGAAGAAAAAGGCAGTCCTGTTGGTGAAGAGTGAAGTGGCAAACACATGACTCGGCATTGCCTATATCAAGTACGTCAACACGCGGATCAGTTTTCTAATGGGCCAACGTGGGCAAAATGCCCGTAGGCATCAGGCGGAGCTGCCCGACTCCCCGATCACATCCAACAATACAGACCCTGGACCCACCGGTGCTGCAGAAGTTGTTAGCTGGGAATCGTGTGTAATTCTTTCAGGGGACAGGTGCGAAACTGCTACATGCTGGACTCGGCGGCAGTCGGGTCTGATGTTTTCCTAGACAACCGCTGAGGCGGTGCAAACGCAGTTTATGATAATCATTACTTACAAAATGAATGTTTCTTTTAGCTGTTAACAAACTTCATTACTTACAAAATGTTTCCTTTAGATGTTAAACTTTTCGGGCCGACGTAGTTAAGTGAACGTGTTTGCAGCCGTTCGTTCATCAGCCTCGTTTAAACTGATTTTTTTTTTCCTGGTTGCCTTCTAGGCCGGTGGATTCCCCTACTTGGGAAGTATGTCTGGTTTCTGTATGCGATGTAAGTAAACGTTGAGGGGTAACATGAAGGCAGTGCTGGATTTAGATATAGTTAGTTAGAAGGTTAGTTAGTCGACTTATCTTCATTGCACATCGATCCTTTCAGTCCATAAGTGCTCGGATCCTCTCCTTAGTAAATTCCGCAGCGTTAGTTAGTTAGTTAGTTAGTTATTTAGTTAGTTAGTTAGTTAGTTAGTTAGTTAGTTAGTTAGTTAGTTAGTTAGTTAGTTAGTTAGTTAGTTAGTTACTTAGTTAGTTAGTTAGTTAGTTAGTTAGTTAGTTAGTTAGTTAGTTAGTTAGTTAGTTAGTTAGTTAGTTAGTTAGTTAGTTAGTTAGTTAGGTTATCATCATTGCACTCCGGGCGTGTCCATAGGTGCTCAGATCCTCTCCTCAGTATGAACCCCAACGTCCGATGGCTAATAGTAACAGTTCTATGTTGATTAACACCTCTTCTGATGTGTCTGGTGTGCGTCTCGTTTTTTGTCTTGCCGATCTCAATTCCCAAGTCTGCCATTCTGGCGAGTGATGTGGATTCACTTCCCCAAAGTCCTCTATCCTTTCCATTTCTCTGAGGGCATTAATAATATCAGCATGATCCATAGGCTGACCATCGGTAGTGGTAACGGATCCAGCCAACCTGTCAGCTCTTTCATTTCCATCGACGCCTGCGTGTCCCGGAACAAAAATAAAGGTGACTCCACGCACAGTGGACTTCTGTAAAGATTCAAGCCATTGTCTTCGCACTGAACCTGCCTGAACCCTCCGGATCATACTCATTGAATCACTGAGTATACATACGCGGGTGTAGTTTTGTGTTTCAAGCCAGGCTCACTACACCAGTTCTGTGTTGGCTTCTTATTCTTCTTTGGCTTCCTGCATAGCGCTCTTGTCTGGCCACACCCCTTTTAACATGTTAGAGCAGCCTGGCCATTGTTGCAGATTCACAATCATCACTTGGTTCTCGCAAACGAATTACTTCTCGAAGTGCATTCAGAATACCAGCAGGGTCCAAGGCTCGTCCACCCACCACAGTAGCTTTACCTGCAAGCCGATCAGCTTGCTCATTTCCCTGCACGCTTGCGTGCCCTACCTAAATATGCTACAACTTGGGCCCTCACAGTCTGGAGAGTCCAAGAAAATGCCTTTTAGTTTTTCGAATGCAATTTTATTTGAAAATATTTCCCTAGAAATGCTTTGAGTTGTAACTTTAAGCCATTTAGGGGATTATCTAATCTAATTTTAATGGTTTTGCACACATTCTTTGAAAGAATCATGTTAACTGTCTGTCCTAGTGTGGGACATTTTTTTTTTTTAAAAGCCCCACCCCGGCTGTCTTCAGAGGCCCTAATATAACCTAACGTGCATGATTGTCATGGTGTGCATGATTGTCATGGTGTGCATGATTCTTATGGTGTGCATGATTATCATGGTGTGCATGATTGTCATGATGTGCATAATTCTCATGATGTGCATAATTCTCATGATATGCACACATGTTTGTTATAATTATAATTTTTATTTGTGTGTTTGTGTGTGTGTGTGTGTGTGTGTTGGGCGGGGGGGGGGGGGTCCACTTTCTGTTTATATGACAAAGCTGTCTCTGCCATGTTATAATAATAATCATACACAGAAGTTAAACGGATGTTACTGCAGCGCTTCATGTATCCGAAACAGCACTCTAACCACATATATATCAGATTGTATATCCTCTACACAGCAGCAGATGCCGCATTAGCCAAACAGTTGTAATTTTAGGACACCGGATTTAACAACTAAACTGACATTTACATACGTGTATATGTGCCACTTTGCACAGAGCATGCATGTTGATTAATGGTAAAAATCACAGGACAAGAGGAAAAAACAAGATAAACAAATGAACATATAAATATTTTATTAAAATTACATAGATAGTTAACGTGTTTTCGTGAAAGTAAGGCGTGTCATATATACGTTTTTCGGTGCTTTATTAAAATCCTACCCCAAACAGCGGAAATCCACAGGTCACAGGACAGTCTGATATTTCAGGGGGTGGTAGACAGGCTGCATGCAGTCGTGGGACGTAAGTGGGTTGGGGTTAGGGCCAGTTCTAGATATTTGGGGGTCAATAAAAGCATCCGATAGCCGGGAAACCCTGTCTTACCACACTCTAAAATGTTGGACTGTCCTGTGACGTCATCTGGAAGTAGTTTATTCATAAAGAACCAGTTTTTTCTTTAAGAAAAGACACCATGGATGCTTTTTGTTTTCTGCAGGGGATGACTCCTCCCCCCCCCCCCCCTTTTTTTTTTCACTAATGTAACTAATATAATTTAATGACGTTGCTTTATACATTCATTAATTCTTTTTAATTCAGTACGTCCGTAACTCTACCGCCTGGAAAGGAGTCAACTGCGTCCGTCGTGTTTTTTAACAAACAAAATTCTCCCTTTGGTTTGCGATCTAAACGAGGGCTTTATGGTCATGGTCACAGTAGAATCTTGCCAATTTCATTCAGCTCCTATCTTGGCGTCGTTTGTTTGCTAGGAATTTAGGGCTTTATATTTGGGTAGGGCTTATATCACGAGGAGGCGTAGCAGCTTAGACGCGTGTCTGCGGATCCAAAGGTCGTGGGTTCAGGTCCTTAGAAATCTAAGCTTTTTTTTTTTTCAAAACTAACCCTAGCTCCCAGGTCGACCCAGCCTTCAATAGGTACGTTAGAGTCCTGGGAAGTAAAGGCGCCCGGCGTGATATTGATCACACCATCCACCGAATGCCGATTGGTCTATAAAATATAGGTCTAGCCCTATATGCCCGATACGTTGGAAGGCGTGAAAACAGGTTCCTTACTTTTATTTTACGAAAAATCATCATCATCATCATCATGTGCCCGGCCAACTGGCGTAGGCGCTCATGCGTCTCCACAAATCACGACCACTGGTTGCCTGGAACAGCTCTCTTGAAGATATCCCTTCATGCCATCGTTTCAGCCCATCCAGCATCATATCTCTTGGTCTGCCTCTACCTCTTTCTCCACTGATCTTTCCAGTTGTCACGATACTTTCCAATGTCAGTCTTCCAATTATGTGGCCAAAGAACAGTGTTTGGCTCTTTCCTATTGTTGTAAACAGAGGTCTACTTTCATTAGCTTCTTTCAAGAATCTTTGTTAGTTACACTGGCCGTCCAAGGTATTCGCAACATTCGTCTCAGAAACCACATCTCTATTGCTTCAAAATTCTTCCTAATTTGTTCACTTACATTCCAAGATTCGCTGCCATACAGTAGAACAGGTTTTATGTAACATTTTAGCACCCTCTTTCTGACATTAAATAAGAGCGATTTATTGCAACAGATATTTTTCTTTTTCTGAAATGCAGCATTCGCTTGACATATTCTGCTTTTAATCTCTGACACACATTTTCCATCTGATGATATGATTGTTCCAAGATATTTGAATTTATTGACTTGGTTAGGTCTTTTTTCTTCAATTGAGATATCACAACGTGGAGTTATCTGCTTCTTTGATATAATCATTACTTCCGTTTTCTTAATATTCAATGAAAGTCCTTTCTTAGCACACCCCACCTGAAGCGATTATTACACACAAATTGTGATGTTTAATTATGTGTATTGATTATTACAGACAAATTGTAATATTTAATTAGGTGTGATTATTATTATAGACAAATTGTAATATTTAATTATGTGTGTTAATTATCAAAGACAAATAGTAATATTTAATTATGTATGAAGATTATTACAGACAAATAGTAATATTTAATTATGTATGAAGATTATTACACATACATTGTAATATTTAATTATGTATTACGATTTTTACAGATAAAAAGTAATTTTTATTATGTGTGTTGATTATTACAGAAAAATAGTAATATTTAATTATGTATGATGATTATTACACATACATTGTAATATTTAATTATGTATAAAGATTATTACAGAAAATTTGTAATATTTTATCATGTGTATTAGTTATGACAGACAAATAGTAATATTTAATTATGTCTGTTGATTATTACAGAAAAATAGTAATATTTAATTATGTATGATGATTATTACACATACATTGTAATATTTAATTATGTATAAAGATTATTACACATACATTGTAATATTTAATTATGTATAAAGATTATTACAGAAAAATTGTAATATTTAATCATGTGTATTGGTTATGACAGACAAATAGTAATATTTAATTATGTGTGTTGATTATTACAGACAAATAGTAATATTTAATTATGGGTGTTGATTATTACAGAAAAATAGTAATATTTAATTATGTGTGTTGATTATTACAGACAAATAGTAATATTTAATTATGGGTGTTGATTATTACAGAAAAATAGTAATATTTAATTATGTGTGTTGATTATTACAGAAAAATAGTAATTTTTGATTATGTATGATGATTATTACAGACACGTCGTAATATATAAATGTGTGTGATTATTATAACAGACAGACTGAAATATATAATTACGTGTGATGATTATCCCAAGCAAATAATGATGGATAATTATGTATAATGATTATTTCTAACAAATGGTGATACACAATTATGTGTGATGATTATTACATACATATAGTAATATATAATTATGTATGATGATTATAACATAGTTAACTGCGAGATATAATTATGTGTGATGTTTATCGCAGGCAAATAGTTATAGATAATTATGTGTAAGGATTATTGCATACACATAGTGATACATCATAATATGTGATGATTATTACAGTCATATAGTAATTTATAATTATACAGACATATAGTATGATATAATCCAGTATGATGATTATTGTAGACGAAGAGCTATATATAATTATTACTACACGCATAATAGAGAATGAAGAGATTTCACGAACCGACTAGAATGGAAGCGACAGTAACACTGAAGCAGTGAGGCATTCCAGGCGTTCCCCAGCGTTGATTGTCGTTTAGAACCTCATACCCCCCCCCCCTCCCACCCCCACCCCCCAATCGCCGGGCTGAATTAGTCCTTATGGATGCTCTGTAAGCCCTGTCGAACTGTCCACTTGCTACCAGCAAATCTTCCCTGTGTCCGCTTTATCACAAAGTAGCTCTCTGTCCAGAGGAATGGCAGCAGCCGATCTATCAGCCTATTCATGATACAGCACACTAGAATTTACTGGACAGAAAATCTACGACACACTCTTACTAGTTTTTACCACTGCCATACAACTACCACTTAAGAATGTTATTACTAGCAGATTACAATATCACTGATTTTTCTCATACTGTAACAAACATGTACGTATTATTATCCTGCTTCTATCTATTTTTTTTTTTCATTCCTTTTTGTTTCAACTGCAAATGTTTTTTTATTGTTAAATTTTACTACTGTAGTGTTACAACTGAAGTTTTACTTCTGAGGTTTTACTATTGAAGTTTTAGCATTGAAGTTATACTGCGGACGTTCTATTGTCGAAGTTTTTACAATTGACGTTTTATTACTGAAGTTTTACTTCTAAAGTTCTACTACTGAAGATTTACAATAAAATTAAAATTTGAATTCGTATAGAATGGAAGAAAATAAAAAGACAATAATATAAAAAATAAATTTACCTAATTTGTAAACAGCACATTTATGCTTGCATTTAATTGTGACTGTCCGCGTCATCATTTTAACAAGTGTACAGTCACACTGGTCGTGCGATTATTATTATTATTATTTTTATTATTATTACTAATTATTATTATTATTATTATTATTATTATTATTACTGTTATTATTACTAATTATTATTATTATTATTATTATTATTATTATTATTATTATTATTATTATTATTATTTAGAAAATGCCTCTTCAAGCGTATTGGAAATGTAAGGGTTATGCCTATACGGTTGAGACCATCAGCATTCCATCATCATCATTGGCACCTTTCCGTCTTTCCAGGCGACAGTATTATATTGCGCTGTGAGGAGGCATGGGACTCACAGCCCATGGCGATGGCGAGTGTGACTAGCAAGACCCGCCCGTGTCAAGAAAAGTCTTCCACAATGATAGCATGGGATTTCAGGACCATTGTTGTCAATATTTGTGTTTAATCCGTTTCTTTTCAGACGCTAAGCTATCATCCTTTCTGCAATCATTTCTTCCTTCACTCTCATTCTCTTTCTGTTATGCCTTTTCCGCACAATAGGTCCATGGCATCTTGTTCCCATGAGCCCACCTCAATACCTGTTGTATAAACCAATCGGCACACAATAGGTGAGGTGGTCAATATCTCTGGCTGCCTTTACTTCCCAGGACTTCACCCGGTACCTACTTGAGGCTAGGTCTTTTTTTTTATTTTTTATTATTGCAGTAAAATTGCAACAAACCTATATATATACTTGATAGTAGAAGAGAAAGCATTATAGTTTTGTTGCTTACGATGTGTTTATCTCTCTCGTCTATTCCAGATTCACAAACCGAGCTTGAAGTGGATAGCTGCTCCGACAACGAGGGAGAATCATCTGGCTCACCGGTTGCTCTAGGCAACGACCCGTCCCTCGCGGCAGACAAACAAAGTTCGGTACAAATAACAGCTTCTGAAACATCAACAACGAACGCCAAACTGTCATCGTCCCATTCACATTACCGCCACAGCCACAATCAACACCACAAGGTGGACAACTCCAACACAGGATATCAACAGCCAACAGCTTTCAGGCCCGGGAGACTGACTCCTCTAGAGATCCTGGAGAGAGTCTTCCCCCTTCAGAGAAAATCAGTTTTGGAGTTGGTTCTTCAGGGATGTAACGGGGACCTTGTCAAAGCCATTGAACATTTTCTATCCGCCCAGGATACAGTAGCGGCGCAACATCAAGCTGTACTGCAAGCAGGCCAGAAACAAGAGGCTCGGTCCATGCCCTTCATCAGCGGCTTTCCCTCAAACTCGAACGTGTTTGGGCATTCAGCAAACAACACCAGCGTCCAGAATGGTCTTAGTGGTGGTCGTGGTGGACATTCTCATAACGGATTAAGAGTAACTGGACATCGTCCACATCATCACAATCCCCCTACTGCCCATGGCGGAGCGGTAGCGTCCAGTAAATATAACTATGGTAATGTGAAGTCAGCGTTCACACCCCTCCCTGTAGGCTCGTCTGCAGGACTTCACTCAGCGTTTACCAGCCAGCTTTCCCAGTTCCACCCCGCTGCAGCAGCAGAGGCGGCTCTTCGGAATACCTTCTTCCCCCAAGGCCACGTCCACGCGGAGATCCTTCCTCAAGCTCCTCATTTCGCTTATGCCAGTTTAGGGATGGGGCTAGGAATCAGCAGCCTACCCACCTCACCGTACCCAGGAGTGTTTGCTTCTCCATTCTCGTTTCACCCCTACAGATTCAACATGCAAGGCTCAGCGTCCCCGTGTACTCACACTCCGGACAAAAACAGTGACAAATCGGCCCTTACGGACTCTGATCACATCTCAGACTCATGGGATGAAGGCAATTCGCCCAGAGAGAGCAAAACTTTAGAATGAGCTTTGCGGGCGTCTTCTAGAACCAGACTCAAAGTCAGAAACAACATGATTGGTGGGTCTAGTGTATTGCTGGTTTAATACTTGCTTGGCTGGCTAGCTGGCAGGCTGCTTGGTTGGCTGTTTAACTGGTTCATTCGTTAGTTGGCTGATGTGCTGGCTGGTTTGCTATGTGGTTGATTGCCTGCTCCACTGACTGACTGGCCAATTGGTTGGTTATTCAACAGTGAATCCTCGGGAAAACTATGAATTTAACTCTTTTATCAGATGCACGGGTGTCCATGTTGTTTGAAGCACGAGAAAGGCTAACGTCTACCAGAGTGAGGCTCGCATAAAGACTCTTGTCTGCACCCAGTACCACGGTTTGTTCCTTGTGGAACTCATGCAGAACTGGCGATCCCTGATCAGCATTTAGAAACCAGCATGATTTACACAAGACCGTCTTGGTTTGCACAAGACCGTCTTGGTTTGCAAGACTTATACTGGACATTTGTATCTGGGAAGGGGCATATTAGGATGAAACTAGGTCACGATTCGGAGTCCACAGTAGAGTAGCGACTAAACGCTGGCCTGTTGGCCAAAATGTCTAGTATTCAATTGCAAAGAGGCGAATTTTCAAAACTTACTTTGCTCTCATATTGGTCTAAGCTAAAGTAGTTATGAAAAGGAGTTTTTTGGTGAAAAGTTGTATTGATATGTTTATAATTCCTGCATACTAGATTTCATTATCAGTTTGATAAATTAAAGGGTAGCGTCTTATGTTTTGTCACTGATGCATGGACTTGGAAAAAAAAAACCTGATACAGACCTAATCCAGAGATTGGTTGGATGTTCATTTTGTCTGGGAAATTGAATTATTTTGGCATTATCGAACGCCACCGTAGATTGAACAAAATAAATGGCAGAATGCATTCTACCAGCAGAGTTGGACAGGGGCCCACCGGCACGAGGATTGGCACAGAATTTAAGTGACACCTCTGGCAGAAAGAACACGAGGTGAAAGTGCTGGCAAGAGATTGACTTTCTTTCAGGCAGACGGTGATGGTAGCGTCGTTCTGGGAGCGATCTGTTGGCACGAAGATGAGGGTGCGAGTTGCTTGGTCTATTGAATAGGCACCAGGTGGTCCCCATGGCGAAGTGGTCAAGACGTTTGCCACGCGCTCTGAAGGTCGTGGGTTCGTTTCACGGCGGTCACGTTCATTTCACGAGTGCAGGTTTCACGAGGAATCCCTGGGGATCGTCACCGGAGCTGCGAAGATCGTGCTCTATGCGACGCGCTCAGCAGGCAGCTAGCTGTTCTGCAGGGAGAGACTCAGCCATGTGAGATAAACCCGGTGCAATGAATTCGACCCTCTCACCGTTACCTTTACCTTAAATAGTCACGAGGTTGGTATGGGAAAGGAATGACTAATTACTGATTTCTTCTTCTTTTTCTTCGCGTTGACTGGCTGTAAACTTTTTCTTCTTCTTCTTCTTCTTCTTCTTCTTCTTTCTCTTCTTGTTCGCGTTGACTGGCTGTAAACTCCGGTGGAAAGTTCCGATTGCCCTTTCGTATCTGGCCTTGTTCAAGAACCTGAATGTTGTGTGCACATCCGCTTTACAGATCTGACTTATCTGTATCCAATTGTTGGTTCCCCAGTTTTTCAAACGCAACAGTTCGGGACATTTTATTTGATTTTCAATGGCACAGGAACAAAGCAAGAACGGGGAAACCCGACTGCAGCAAAGTTGAGACCTTAACACTAAGACTGTGTGCCGAGTGTTTGTTCCTTGTCACTCGGACAGATGCACTCCGACTTCGAAGGAAACCCCCAATTAGTCGACTCCTACGACATGCTTGTTGGAGAGGCAGTGGGTATATTCTTGTTACCTCCACACTGAGGCCGCAAATCGCACACGAGGAAAATTACTGATTTCAGAATCCACATTATAGCACACCGGACATATGTATCAATGCTTCGTCTCCCGCAGCAAATGCCTTAGGGAGTAGTTGACAAATGTAGATACTATCTCGAAAGGAAAGTTGTCAAGCAAATGGACAGCTGCCTATGCTTATATTCTTACTGTCTAGACTTTCAGGACTTGTCCAATACTAGGCGACTCACTGCGCGTGTGTTACATCTCATGGGAGCCGTCGCGGTCCACTTTTAAACACTTTCCGTACAGTTGGAATCGGAAATGGAAGTGATTTAGTAGTTATTGCCTGGTACTGATTAACAGTTCACATCCAAACGTTGACTTCTGTCCTTGTTATCTTTTACATTATTGTCTTTTACCTTGAAGTTTATAGAATTTCTTTTTACAATATGAAACACTTCAGGACAGCCCACAAACACGCACATACACACACACTTTCACACACACACACTAAATGTTGACAAAATGGGGAAGGAGAGAGATTGGGGTAGGGGGTGGGAGGGTGGTTATTTCAGACACAATTACTTATTTTTTAGTTGGGTCCCTTTACAGGTATGACCCATGTTTTTTACATGCATAACAATATGGATAATAATACTTTTAATATGTAATACTTTATAAATAATTGTAAAACTGTATAAAAATAATACTTTAAAAAAATATCTCTTGCCTCGTAAATGTGGTTTTTTTTTTTGTTTTGGTTTGTCATGATTTTTAATGTGTAATGTTTTACCAATGCATTAAACTTCAGTGTACTTCTGAAAACATAGTGTACTTCTGAAAACACAGTGTACTTCTGAAAACACAGTGTACTTCTGAAAACACAGTATACCTCTGAAAACACAGTGTACCTCTGAAAACACAGTGTACTTCTGAAAACACAGTGTACCTCTGAAAACAGTGTACTTCTGAAAACAGTGTACTTCTGAAAACACAGTATACCTCTGAAAACACAGTGTACCTCTGAAAACACAGTGTACCTCTGAAAACACAGTGTACTTCTGAAAGCATAGTGCACTTCTGAAAACACAGTATACCTCTGAAAACACTGTGTACTTCTGAAAACACAGTGTACTTCTGAAAACACAGTGAACTTCTGAAAACACAGTGTACCTCTGAAAACATAGTGTACCTCTGAAAACATAGTGTACCTCTGAAAACATAGTGTACCTCTGAAAACATAGTGTACCTCTGAAAACATAGTGTACCTCTGAAAACATAGTGTACCTCTGAAAACATAGTGTACTTCTGAAAACACAGTGTACCTCTGAAAACACAGTGTACCTCTGAAAACACAGTGTACTCTGAAAACACAGTGTACCTCTGAAAACACAGTGTACTTCTGAAAACACAGTATACCTCTGAAAACACAGTATACCTCTGAAAACACCGTGTACTCATGAAAACACAGTGTACCTCTGAAAATGCAACGTAATTCTGAAGAAAAAAAAAATGCGTTTGGAAATAACTAATCTTGACATTTTAAATAATTGTGAATATATATATATATATGTGTGTGGGGGGGGGGGGGGGGGGAGAAAGACAGACGAATAGACAAAATGACATTGACAGAAAGAGAGAAACAGAGAGAGCGGGAGAGAGATGGGAAGACGCAAACACAACCAGAGGTAGGCAAACAACAAAATACACACATAGATGCTTACAGAGAGATACATAAACACAGACAGCTGCACACACATTAGTGTGTGATTGAGTGACACACACGCGCGCGCGCACACACACGCCCAGAGAGAGAGAGAGAGAGAGAGAGAGAGAGAGAGAGAGAGAGAGAGAGACAGAGACAGAGAGATCCTTGCAATAAAACAAAATCAAATACAAATGTTCAAGTAATAATTTACACACATAAAATGTATATGCTTGTGCAGAGAAACAGACACAAAGATATACGAACACACCCGAGAAAGAGAGAGAGAGAGTATGTGTGTGAGAGAGATATAGAGACGGAGAAAGAGAGAGAAAGAGAGAGAGAGAGAGAGAGAGAAAAGAAATTCTCACATTAAACGTGGGAAAACTCTCGCATCCGGTACGATAAGATTGTCTCTTCATCAAACACCACCTGAAAATCCTGATAATCAAACAAGACTCGTCTCTATGTTTTTACATCACCCAACAGAGAATTTATTTATAACTACGAGAGACTGATAACTTGGGGCTCCATTTTCCCCAACAGAGGCGACGTCTATACATATCTTGCTTAAACTCAGTTATTATTTCTAAGGTGTTATGGCGTCATACGTGTGAAAATTCTGAGACAGGGAAAAATGACAACATTGAATCAGATGTTTGCATAGCGGATAGCCATGTCAAAGTTTGTTGTCTTTGGTATTGCATTCATCTTCGATATAAATGTTTTCTTCTTCCAACGGGGCATCAATGTGTTTAGATTCCATAAAGGGCTCAACTTGGGTGGTTCTGAACTTTCTGTATACAGCGACGCATTTCTGCTGCTTTAAAACAAAAAGTTATCCGTTTGAATATTATGAAATCATTTTATAGAACACATATACAAACACACACACACCCATACACACACACACAAGAGAATACACCCATTATAGGGACCTTAGTGAAATATTGTTGTTGTTGTTCTTCTTTTTCTTCTTCTTGCTCTTCTTCTTCTTCGTCTTCGTCTTCTTCTTCTTCTTCTTCTTCTTCTTCTTCTTCTTCTTCTTCTTCTTCTTCTTCTTCTTCTTCTTCTTCTTCTTCTTCTTCTTCTTCTTCTTCTTCTTCTTCTTCTTCTTCTTCTTCTTCTTCTTCTTCTTCTTCTTCTTCTTCTTCTTCTTCTTCTTCTTCTTCTTCTTCTTCTTCTTCTTCTTCTTCTTCTTCTTCTTCTTCTTCTTCTTCTTCTTCTTCTTCTTCTTCTTCTTCTTCTTCTTCTTCTTCTTCTTCTTCTTCTTCTTCTTCTTCTTCTTCTTCTTCTTCTTCTTCTTCTTCTTCTTCTTCTTCTTCTTCTTTTTTTTTCTTCTTCTTCTTTGTCTTCTGTCGTGCATTCAGTAAGGAAGTATAGGCCCTCAGCTAACTATTTCCAAGTCTCCTATGCTTTGCTGGATTGTTTAACTCTCCTCGTATCCTTTTACTTTTTTTCCCCACACTTCTTTGTAATTATCTTGTCACTGAATTGTGTGATCAACTTCTCGACCTTTGAGCAAAGATCAAAGTGATGGAAACATTACTGAAAGCCTTTACGATCAGAAGTGTAATGCATTTCGGGTATATAGCCTGCTGGTTTCTGATGTTTGAAAGAAGTAGAGCGACACTGCAGCACAGTCACTATGGAGATGAAAGTCTGGGACAAGGTCGGGAGAGAAAATTGTTGCACTGGATGCGAATCTTCTGTGCAAAAGTCTAAGGGAACCTCGGGCAGCAACATCCGTCTCAGAGCGGCAAAGACACTCTTAAAATAAACTAAGCAATCATCATCATGCCTACCTACAATGGACTGCGTGTTACTTCACAGCTGTTTTGTGGTGTATAAAAAAAAAAAAAAAAAAAAAAACTCTGCTATATAGCAAGGGAATAAAAATAAAAATTTTAAGAGCATGCATCTTCCCTGTAGCATCATACGCAAGTGAGTCGTAGACTATCTCCCACTCCTTATGAATGAAAATAGGGGCCTTTGAGCTGAAAAGCTACAGCAAGAATATAAGAATACACGGACAAAGAGGAGAAGAAATACTGACATTTTAAAAGATCTGAACATCAAGGAAGATTGGCTGATAAACAGCATCCTGTCTCGGAAGCTGACATATTTTGGTCCTCTCAAGCGCCATGGCTGAATATACAAAATTAATAGCAGAAGGCAATGTACCAGGAAGGAGGTGCAGAGGTCGACCAGCACGAAGATGGGACAGGATATAAGTGATTCCTTGAATATGAAAGTACACGAGACGCGAGAGCTGGCGAGAGACCGAGCTTCCTTCAGGCAGATTGCGATGAGAACACAGTAAAGCTAACCCGCAGACGAGCTAACAACAGGGGAAATAATGAAGACCTTAAGCGCGTCGTTGTGACGCATGCCAGAATGACTGTCTAGAATACTCTAGAGTGACCACAGTCATCCTAGAGATATGATCGACGTGATCCATCGAAGTCGGAGTACATCTGCCGAGAGGCAGGAAATAAGAACTGCACACAAATAATCCAGTAAAACGGTTGTGCACGCAACACCCAGGTCCTGGTACAAATCTAAAAGTCCAAATGGATGAACAAACAGGATTTGCCAACGGAATTCACAGCCGGTGAACACAAAAGAAGAAGAATGGCCGATTAGAAAACGTTGAATTCGGAAGCAAACAGGAAGAAGAACTCTTTTTGATCTGTGGAAAAGGACAGATTCCACACACATGAAGCTGATCACAATGTTTCCCCATCATAATGTAATCTTGTATATATGAATGTCACAATTGTTAACACTTCGGTGTTTACTTAAAGAGGTAACTCATCCACACTGTACTACAAATTACTTTGGAACCGGTTTTTGGTTCCCTTATATAGCCATACTGTATGGCCCTACGGTTGATTTCAGTGATTTGACGGTGCAGATCTGAAGGACACTAATATTTTTTTTTACCTGGATCCGATGTGTTTTGTTTTTTTTTTTTTGAAAGTGTACTTCTAGCTATTTATTTATGTAATAATTTGGCCTTAGTGAAATATTGTTGTTGTTGTTGTTCCTTCTTCTTCTTCTTCCTCCTCTTCTTCTTCTTCTTCTTCTTCTTCTTCTTCTTCTTCTTCTTCTTCTTCTTCTTCTTCTTCTTTCTTCTTCTTCTTCTTCTTCTTCTTCTTCTCTTCTTCTTCTTCTTCTTCTTCTTCTTCTTCTTCTTTCTTCTTCTTCTTCTTCTTCTTCTTCTTCTTCTTCTTCTTTCTTCTTCTTCTTCTTCTTCTTCTTCTTCTTCTCTTCTTCTTCTTCTTCTTTCTTCTTCTTCTTCTTCTTCTTCTTCTTCTTCTTCTTCTTCTTCTTCTTCTTCTTCTTCTTCTTCTTCTTCTTCTTCTGTATGTTAAGCAGATTTCCATCTCTATATGTGATATTTTGTTGTAGCTTTATCAAGACGTAGAGCTGCTTGTCCATTTCTAGACAAGCGTATGTATCATTCTAATCCCATTCTTTTGCTTACTCCCCTGTGTACTCTTCCTTCATTTCTTGTTTTTGTTATCTTCTACATGTGAATATATCAGATCTTGTTCTATTTTTTCATGAAATGACGTAAGGACTATCAGGAGTCTTCTCTCGGTGGAGCTTCTTTTCCCTGGCTAAAAACAAATTTTGCAATTACTGCTTGTGTGTTTACCACTTGTAGGTGCCTAGTTGACCATGTTCTTAGTGCACTTGTATCCATGGCAAGGCACAGATGCCGTCTGGAGGTGACAGGTTCAATTCCCGGTACGGTAACTATAGCTTTCGATTTGTATGTTGTCTAGTGTGTTCTTCTATCTTTCTACTTCTTTCTATGATTGCCGATCAATACACTTTCTGTTACTTGATTAATTCATAATATTTAACGGCCTCAAAGGTTTCCTCCTCTGTTTATTTATAGTTGCTGTGTAAGCAGAGTGGAATTTTGGCTTGACGATTCATGGCCTTATAGCTAGTGCTGTCGCCACTGACTGTAACATGTAAGGAATCTTCTTGAAAAGTCTCCAGGCATACTGAGCTTGAGCTATTTTAAAGACCAATAGGCACTCTGTGAGTATCGAGTTTGGTAAAACATCACGCCGGCCGCCTTTACTTTCCGGAACCTTACCCGGTACCAATTTAAGGCTGGGTTGACCGAGGAGCCATGGACTGTTATATTATTTTTGTACCCGATAGAATTATAAAATAAAAAACTTACCTCGGATTCGAACCTGGGTCAACCGAATGATATGCCACTGTTCTTAACCATTCAGCTGTTCGCTCTTTGGTATCATAAATGTATTCGCTTACTACAAGTTCAAGTTATCCTATCTATATCATCGTAGGGCTGTAAGTAAAGGACTATTTTCCACTCCTTTAGGCGTATAGGGCACATAGGGCTAGACCTATATTTTATAGACCAGTCGGCATAAGATAGATGATGTGGTCAGCATCACGCCGGCCGCCTACACTTCCCGGGACTGCAAACGGTACCCTCAAGGCTAGGTCGACCTGGGAACCGTAGGGCTGTGCTGTTTATCAATCACACACGGCTCACATTCTACGCCGCCATTCCTTTCTGGCCTGTGCAATTTCTTCGATATAATGAATCACAGTTCAGTCCAGAATCTTTTGCTACTCTCCTCAACCTTCGTCTGAGGGTCCCATTTGGGTGTCCTCGTTTCCCAAGTCCATTTGTTTCCAATCCCAGTGCCTCTTTGGTGACTGTAAGTTTCTCCGCGGGATGTTCACTGTGCAATATATGCACATCTCCGTTGACTGTAACCATTGATACCAACGTCATGATGTTCAATGTTAAATAAGGAATCGATGTTACAGGACTCGGGACACTCCTATAAGCGCCCCATCCCCATCTCAGCACAAGCGAAGAGTTCCAATTGCGATAGCACCAGCAACTTTCTGATTGTACATTCGTCTCGCCTTTCCCTTTAGTGTTGAGCGTCGGTCAGATTCCCAGGTAACTCTTCGCAGCGCCATTCTCCGCAGACCATTATGATCTATATGTGCCTCGGCACTGTTCACTCGCTCCCGAAGGGCCCTTTCAACATTTTTTTAAAATTAAGGCGGTCAAAATGTTGACTCAACTTCTTGGCTTTTTAAAGTCATTTTTAGTGTCTCAGCCCAGGGCTTTTCAACCTGTGAGCGGCGAATACGCCCAGAAGGGACGCAAAACATTCCTTCCCAATCATGTAGCGGCTAGAGTAGGTAGTGTTTCTCTCCCTGGTTTGCAGTCTGTGGGATAAACACTTCAGGTGTGACAATCACAAGATGTCGCATTCACTTTAGCTGTTAATTTGGTAACATTTGACTTCAAAAAACAAACTACCATTTATGTACATTTGTTTTTGTTTTTCTAGTTAGAGAATACTATAATTCATCATCCCTATTGTGGGATGCAATTTTTCGTTATTTTGAAGCCCAACCCGGGCTGTTGACAGGGGTCGCAATATAACTTAACGGTTGAACACGGTTTCTGTGACCTCGCCACTGGTGATTGTCATCCGTATGGCGGCACTTTGTGTCACCAGATGTTATCGCTCTGTGTGATGTCCTGGTGGGGTAGAATTTACTAACTTACTTTTCCTAGTTGGTTAGTTGTCGGGTAGGGCCTGAAACAATCCCCACTGTTTTATCCGGCTACGGGTGTCAAATTAGATTGTTGTCTCAAGTATAAAAAGTAGAAGACCTTTTTCCCTTGCCTTCCTGCTTACTGGGCATATAGGGTTAGACCTATATTTTATAGACCAATCGGCACTCGGTGGGTGATGTGGTGAGCATCTCTCCGACCGCCTTTAATTCCCAGGACTACACCTGGTACCCACCCAAGGGTGAGTTGACCTGGGATTCAAGGTAATTTTTGAAAAAATATTCGCCTTTGCCAGTATCCGAACCCAAGACTTTCCTATCCGAAGGCGAGCGTCTAGACGCTAAACCACAGCCATATGTCTAGAGTATAATACTTTTGAACTTGAAGGCAATAGGGAGGTAAAAAAAAAGTCTTCCCCCTGATGGATACAGTTTTTTCCCCGTTATTTTAAAGCCCTACCCTGGTTTTTGCCGGGGGGCCCTAAATATAGCCGGGCCATAAATATGGCCTAACGGCTGAAGGGGTTTCCGGAACTTCTCTACGAGTGATCTTCATCCACATGGTGGCACCTTGTGTCATCGGGTGTTTATCGCTTGTGTGATGTCCTGGAGGGGTACAACTTACCTACCTTACCTAGGGAAGTTTTCAGTAGTGTTGCCACTTTTCTTTGACAAAACACACATCCAGAACAGAGTCAAAAAATATATATGAACATCTAAATCTGGATGTAAAACATCCAAAGTGGCAACATTGGTTCTCAGAGTGCCATGGGCCAAGAAGACGAAAACCACTGACATTCTTCATAAATGTTTGTCGAGGTGAACTTACTCATTAATGGTTTTATTTCTCGCAAAATTAAATATTTTGGCCATATTGAACTTCATAATGGTTTGAATTAAAAGATTTCAAACGATTGCAAACGATAGGTAACAGAAGAGATAGAAAATAGTTAAAAACATAAAGTATGTGTCAGCTTTACAAAATCACTTAAAATAAACAGCAGGCGTTGCGGCGATTAACCTTCATCAGTAGAAACACAACAAGGAACAATACAGGACACACATGAATAACTTAAATGATTGCATTTCGTATTGAAATAATATGTCAACAAATAAAACGGAATAATAATTTGTATAGCACAGCAATGGGTTGTATGGTTCATAGAAGAAAAGCAGGGATCGACCACTAATGTGGTGGACAGTGTATATCAAAAACAAAGTCTGAAAGTTCAACTGGTGAGATTTTTGGTAGAAAACTAAGTAATTTTCTTGTTATCGAAATAAAAGCGGCATTCTACAAAGTATCATGATACCAAAGCCGGATTCTATGAAAATTGCAATCATCATCATTTTGCATGTCCTTTGCAGAACGTCGCTCTCATCACGGTCTACCTGAAAGAAACTCCAAGTCTCTCGCCAGCTCTCCAGTTTCGTACACTTTTCTACCCAAGGCGTCAATTAAATCCCGAGCCCATCTTCGTGCTGGTCGTCTCCCTGCCCTCCTTCCTAGTACCAGGCCTTTTGCTACAATTTTCCTAATCTGCTGTGGTGTTTGATATGGCCACACTGTTTAAGTTTCCGAAACAAGATACTCCAGCAAATCGTCCTTGATGTTCATATCCTTTAGGATTATTTTTCTTTCCTCTTTATCCATGTTTGGCTTCGACTGATAGTATGATAATCGTTTGGATATTGGGTTCAAGCAGGCCATCGCTAGGATGGGCCACGGTGCTGTTCCGGTCAGCTGTAAAACGTGGGCGAACAAAAAGTGTTTAGTTTTTAAAAGAGAAGTGAATAGTGCACTTGTGATTTTTATGTGTGTAGTTGTTATCTTGCATTCTATTTACATTTTCGAAATAAGCTGTATTAAAATGTTGTGTGTTATTAATAAGCCTGCGAATTGTTCAGTGCCTCCAATTATGATACTTCCAGTGGATGTGTGGGAAACGGCGTTGGTTGCTTCTTTCGCTACACCTGTAGTATTTTGGTGCAGGAAGCAGGCTCTGGAATCTGACAGTTCAGATCCTCGAGACAAGCATGTGTTATGTTGTGATTGATGATTCATATGCTGTGTACTCTTGTAAATAACACGTAAGACATTAAACAATTAAGGCAGGAAGCCTTTAAAAAGGTAACTGGGAAGTGTTGTGGTTTACAGCTAGGCTGCAATATCTGCGCCTTTCAGTACATATACCTAAAAATATTTAAACAAAAGTAAGTCTCCCCACGGGAAGTAGGTCACTTTCCATTGATAGATTTGTTGAACTAGTCTACCACGGTCGAAGTTATGGGTGTGGCGGTCTATTGTTGTCTTGCGATTACAGTTTTTTTCCAAGAAAGAGACTGCCTGTGACATAGGTTTCATCACTCTCTAAAGTGGTTGTGTATTAGACCCAGTTGTCGATGTTTTTGGAGTGTTAAAAGCTCTTCTTCTTCTTCTTCTTCTTCTTCTTCTTCTTCTTCTTCTTCTTCTTCTTCTTCTTCTTCTTCTTCTTCTTCTTCTTCTTCTTCTTCACTTCCTCGTTTACCGCTGTGGGTGTCGAGGGACATATAAGGTTCTGTTTCTAGCTCTTCTGGCTGCCTCGAACATAGGCACATCGTGCTGTTGTAGAGTTTCTCTGATGTTATCCTTCCATCTTGTTCTTGGTCTACCCCTTGCTCTACGTCCTTCTTCTCTTTCCATGTATGCTTTGTATGGTTAAAAGCTCTGGTACTGTGAAATTTATAACACGCGATATCAACGGCATTGCGGAACCATTCCGTCACTTTGTGTGATAGTGGAATGGCTCGAAGCCGACCAATCAGAAGTGAGGTAGGCTGATGGTCGACCAATCATAAGCGAGCTAGTATGTACCTGTGTGTAAAATGGGGAGACTATCTGTTTTTTTACCCCAAATATAAAAATATATCTGAAATAATATAAAATGTACAAACAAATAATGTTGAAGAACATGTATAGACATGGTACGGTAGGCATCTTAGCCGCAACATTATTCGGCTTGGATCGTTTCCCCCACCCCGGCCTTTTATATTTTATTGGAAGGGAACACTCAAGGAACTGAGACCCCTACCTAATTATTTGCTTAGAAAATGTGTGAGGTGGTGAGGAGACCGGAGCTCCTCTCCCCCCCCCTTCCTGGGGCTAAAATCCTTTCTTCATTTCTTGAGCGGTCTGGCCTCGCCTATCTGTTTTTGTTGTTGTTATTGTTTAGGTGGCTAAAGCACCCCTCCTCTAACCTCACCCCAATGTTTTCCCATTTCATTTCTGTTGTTGCCCGGACAATGTGTAAGCGAGACGTCAGATGTGGGGGTTTGGAGAAAGGCTGAGTCCATCTAATGTTTTCTTTCTTTCGGCACGCCTCATGGACAATGAGCCTATCTTCTTACCTCCCCTTTCCGAATTACACTGAGATTTAGAACCCGCACGAGAAACCGAAATTTTATTTGGGACTCTTCATCGGTACTCTTGGGCGGGGGAGGGGGGGGGGGGGCAGACGAAACGGTGTATGGTAACAGTGCGCGTGAGCCGCATTGTAACGGCAAGATTAACAATTTATTAAACTACAACCACAGTTAAAACATTGAACAATCCAGCTACAGGATAGCAAACCTAGTTGAGAAGCTAGAAGATATCATTTCGGAACAGCCGCACAATAAACCAATGGAGCTGGCTTCAAGAGGCGCTGAAAGGGAACAGTGAGGTCTTAGTTAAATATGGGTACAAATTGAGTCAACCCGTATTGGCTTTGAAATTGTGAATTTTCCATAAGGAGGGTGTAATCAAGCTGGCGTCTGAGAGTCAATTCCTCCGTGACATTTTATGTCAGGGCACTTTGTAAGTGTACACCGCCCTGGCGCTTGCGACCAACAAGAACCGTGTTTACAGTGTAAGCGCAGTCGATTGATCTGCATATCAAACACATCTAAAGTGGCCGTTGATTGGTTGTTGGAGCGGGCGGAATTCCGAATCCTCTGGGGGGACATGCAAATCTTTCGCTTTCGCTGGTACCACTTAATATATTTACTTAAGTCTTACATTAGCATAATCACTTGAGATCGGTCGGAGCCTTGTCCAACTGACGGCAGGTAAAGGAACGGTCGAATAAGAAGGTTTGACTATTAATATGGCCGATAGTGAACCAATTTTACAACTTTGTTAGTTACAATATCCACAAAATAGCAACTAGACGCGCGTGGGCCAAGGGCTCAGACCCCATGCACCATGTGGGTTGTGTGTGTGTGTGGTGGGGGAGGGGGATTAGCATCTACCTAGAACATGTGGGTTAGTTCGACGTTATTCCCCCCAGACCCCACACTAGCTCACTTCTGATTGGTAGTTCCTGAGTCCAGTGTCCTTCGATCACGGTTAAGGGGTGTTCCGCAATGCCGTTGATATCGCGTGTTGTATATTTCAACACTTTTAACACCCCAAAAACATGGAGAAACTGTGTCCAACACAACTCCCCTAGAGAGTGCTGCAACATATGTCAAAGACATTTTTTTTCTCGGAGCAAAAGCGTAAATGCAAGACGTCGCAGAAACCAAACACGAGAAAGAGACAGATCCGAAACCTCCAGGAAGTCGACCAGCCCAACAAACTTGTAAATGAAAATTAACCTACTCTATTTAGGGAGACTAGCGTCGAACTAACCAACATCTGTAAAGGAAGCTACCCACCCTACCACCTCTTTTTTTTTTTCTTTCCTAAACCATGTATGGAAGTTCTCTTTCAAGTATTTAATACACTTTATACTGCTGCCGCTGTTTTATTATTTTTATTAACGTGTCGTTACATAATATTTATTATTATTATTATCATTGCGCACTTAAACACTGCTTTAATCTCTTTACATCCCTCTATAAACTTTTTTAAGCTCTCCCCCTACCCCTCGGGCTAACCAATGTCCTCTTTGTGGTTGTTACTCTTCCCTCCTCCTTCCCTTTCCTCTCCCGCGATTTTAAAGTCAGGAACATTTTCGAAGGTCAGTAGTTTGCCATTGCGATCCAGACGGCCAACTCTCGATACAACTGACAAAACGAACGCAATGCGGTCTGCTGCTAAATCGCCTGCAGCTGAGTTCGAACGCGACATTACGAAGCGCGTTCGAAACGCCTAAGCCACAAACGACAGGGAAAAAACAGTAATTTATAACAATTATGCTCTAGTGATTTTTTTCCCCTAGCGCAGAATCGAACATAAGACCTTTGGGTTGGCAGGCTAGCGTCTAGCCCCTGCGCTACCGAGGCTTCCAAAACGTTGTGATGATGACAGTATCTCAAGATAGGTGAGAGTCTCTCCATCGCCGCATCATCCCCTTTTCTTTTATCCCATCCCCACCTTCTGCATGTTTCTTGTTAGTGACAGGATTTTACATGACGCAGTCTGCGTGGTGTAGCGGCTAGACGTTCGCCATCGGATCGGAAGGTCGTGGGTTCGGGTCCTAATGGAGAAGGACCTTGTTTACAAACGACCTTGGCTCCCAGCTCGACCCAGCCATGAATGGGTACCAGGTGTATTCTTGGGAAGTAAAGGTGGCCAGCGTGATGTTGACCACATCACCCAGCGACTGCTGATTGGTCTATGAAATATAGGTCAAGCCCTATAAGCCCTGTCGCCGTGGCGGAGCGGCAAGACGCTCTCACCGCGGATCGGAAGGTCCGGGGATCGCTCCATGGAGGAGCCGGACTTTTTTCAAACATGACCTTGGCTCCCAGGTCGACCCAGCCTTGAGTGGGTACCGGGTGTTGTCCCGGGAAGTAGAGGCGGCCGGCGTGATGCTGACCACATCATCCATCTTGTGCCGATTAGTCTATAAAATATACGTCTAGCCCTATATGCCCTATACGCCTAAAGGCGGGGAAAAGGGTCCTTTACTTTTTTACCTATAAGACCAACACGCCTGAAAGCGTGAGAAATAGACCTAAAAACAAAAACCAGCTATTTGGAAAACAAGGTCGGGGCCGACCCCCGCGATCGTGGATACAGGACATTAAAGGTGCGTTGGCTATGAAGGCACATAGGGCTGAGGACTTGGCTAGAGAAAGAGGAAATTTCACGCGTACCATGAAAAGAGCGTCAATATATAAAGGATATACTGACTGGCATCAGCATCTGTGGCTTTAGGCGTTGCGAACGCGCTTCGTAATGCCGAGGTGTTGGGTTCGATCCCAGATGCGGACGATTTGTCAAGCGCTGGTTTGGACAGTGGTACCGAGAGTTGAACATTCAGAAAGCAATAGCAAACTACTGAAGGAAAGAATTTGCCTAGAAAAACCCACAAAAAATGCTGGAGTTGGTTCTGCAACGTCCTGGGAAGGATACGCAACTAACTTTTTAAAATACTGATTGGCAGATTGAGCTTGCGATTTCTAGACTACTGGCTCTCGATATTATTATCGAAATCATCGCATACCGCTCTGCTGCCAAATCGCCTGCAGTTGGAATTAAACCCCTGTTACTCGTCATCAGCCGACGTCGTGTCAACTGAGTGAAAAATAAGGTGGAAAAAAAATACAACTAATAGGAGTATAATTTATTCACAATTGTGACATATAAATGTTGTTTGTTTGATGAGCGAAATGGTTCAGATTTAACACACATTAAAACCTTCGAGTTCACCCAATCAATTGACAGTTCTTTTGCAAATGTCATGCCCGGCTCTCTAGCGTAGTTTGCTAAACCGGATTGTGCGGAGACCGGGTGACGAACTCCTTGTGGTTCGGGTTCAATCCCGGGGGATAGGCAGGAAAGCCACATTTCTCTCAGATTTACGGTATTTACAATGGAATCAAGGCCGAAAGGTTGCGATATCTATAATACCGAGCCTAAGGGTTAACAACTCAAGGCTTCTGGATACTAAAACAAACAAACAAACAAGCATATGTCATTGGTTGTTTTCATGCAAACGGTTTTCCGGTCAACTAATAAAAACCCGCCATCGGACAATTATGCGATCCCTATAGGAAAATGTGAAACCCGTGTTCTGTCAGACCCCGCAAACCAGTGCTTCTCAATCTTCCTAGTGCCGCGACCTTTTAGTTTCGTGTTGTAGCGACCCCCAACCATACGATAATTTTCGTTGCTATTTCATATCTTCAGTGAATATCTGTTTTCCAATAACCTTTGGCGACCCAGTCTTCTTCTTTTTCTTCTTCTATCCTTCTGTCAGAAAACTTATATCAGGAGGCCGGTAGCCTTTATGAAAGCTATTGTGCAATCCATATCCTCCTGTGTACCATACAGTTTTGTCTTCAGTGTGGTTGGAACAGGCCAAATTGCGTCTCTGTAGTCAGCATACAGTTTACAGTTTTGGAGCACATGCTCAGCATTTTCGGATGTAAAGCAGGGACACGTCTCTGTATTTCCTACACGGAAAAATTTGAACATATGTTGACGAAATCTGTTGTGCCGAATCCTTAGTCTGAATATAATACACTGTCCCTTTCTAGAGAGGCAATGAAGCGAGTCTTGGGGAGAAAATGTGGTGTGGGTATCCAGCCACCTTTCCTGGATACTAGATTGTATTAATGTTTTCGTCTCTTGGTGTGTTAAGTCGCTATTTGGTTGTACCATGTCACTTCCGTTTCTGGCCAATCTGTCCGCTATTTCATTGCCTTCCAAGCCACAGTGACCTAGAATCCACTGCAGTACAGATTGTTCTGCTGAAGAGCCCAAGTGAATCAGCTGTTGCGTCAAGTCTACAAACTGAGTGTCTTTTGGGTTAACAATTGCTTGTAAAACTGACATAGCGTCGACCACAAAAGGGTCGTGACCCATAGGATGAGAACCGCTCATGTAAACTGATATAAACGGCATATGTCCCTGCAAGAAGGTACACAGTGTCGGTCTGTCGTCAGGACAAGATAACAATGGTTGTGGAGCCGGCGTGGCGACACCCAGACGGAGGCCTTCTCCGGTCATCAAACATTGCGACAAGGTATGCCCCGCCAGCTGGATCCGACCACTCTAGTTTCCGTGACCATACCACGATGACCGCCACTCGAGAAGTCCGCATGTTTGGTTGAAAGACGTGTCCAGTGGCGGGTCGTGTTTAGTCACTGCGGTACAGTCCACTCGCCCTTTTTCACTCTAAAGCAGGCTATTGCATAAATTTCCACAAAAAGAAAACACAAATCATATCACCAACGATATAGCAAGCATAAGTCCACCTGCGTTTTTACGTGTTCTTAAGCAATGGAAAGCGCGTATCCAAATGCATCCCCCCCCCCCTCCCCAATGATAGGACATAAAATGTAAGGTAAAGGACTTTTTTCCACGCCTTTTAGGCGTATAGGGCATGTAGGGCTAGACCTATTTTTTTATAGAACAATAGGCACAAGATGAGTGATGTGGTCAGTATCACGCCAGCCGCCTTTACTTCACAGGACTGCACCCGGTACCCACTCAAGGCTGGGTCGACCTGAGAGTCCAGGTCATTTTTTTTAAAAAAAGGCCGGTTCCACCAGGAAGCGAATCCACGATCTTCCGATCTGCACGCGAGCGTCTACCCGCTGCGCCACAGCGACTCCCTCGGAAACTTGTGTGACATCTGTATTGTCGATAGCGTTGAATAAAATAAGCAACAACCCCCTTCCACCCCCCCCCTTCCAACCCCCCACCCCCACCCCCCGGGCTTTGTATTATTTCTTTATCTTTGTACATTATACAATCGTAAGATTAATGTTAGACATTCCTTAGTTCATGAACAAAACCAACAAAACAAAAACAAAACAAAAAATTACAAAAATCCGTGTGTGGAACTGTGCGCCTTACAGTTCCAGCTATGTAGTGTTTGACTGTTGTGCACATACGCAAATGTCCGAGAACAGGTAAACAAGTAGTCGCAGTTCCAACTTCACAAGCAAACACCCCCCCCCCTCCCCTTCCCTTCTTTGTCCCCTATAGATGCTCCGTTCTACTGCCAACGAAAACAACGCACAATGTCCATCACTGTCGTGGGGGAGATAATTGACCCAGATGGTCTTGGTTTTGGCTTTGATCTCTCAATGGTGCAAAGGCCATCAACCAACTCACGCCAAGTCGTTCTATCCTACGCTATTGCATGCAGCTCACTCCATGCCCTCCCCATTTTTTTTAAACCTCACTATCTAGAATCCTTGTGTTTTTGGTGCGCTTTTTTTTAAAGCTTCAGTTGGTTCCAGTGCCAAGACATTCTAGTTATAGTGTTCTCAGGTTTTCTAAAACGTGTCTGCTATCCAACGCCAGCGTCTTTTCTTCCACCTCTAGGTCCACTGGAACTTGTTTAATTCTCTCCCAAAACTCGACATGAGTGATTCTTTTCCAACTCAGACAATATTGTTGTCAACACTACTGTAGTGGACACTCTGCGATGGGAGCCAGAACCTTTAATTGGTGTAGCGGATAGACCCTCGCCTGCGGATCAGAAGTTCAGATCCTAGTGAAGCCGAATTTTTTTTTTCAAAATTTGACCTGAGCTCCCAGATCTATCCAGCCTGAGCAGGTACCAGGTGCAGTCTTGGGAAGTCAAGGCGGCTGGTCAAGGAAATATGGAGACGTGTCCCTGCAGCTTTGCAGCCGAAAATGCTGAGCATGTGCTCCAACACTGTCAACTGAATGTTGACAACAGAGACGCAATTTGGCCTGTCCCAACCACAATGAAGACAAAACTGTGTGGTACACGAGAGGATATGGATTGCACGATAGCTTTCATAAAGGCTACCGGCCTCCTGGTATACGTTTTCTGACAGAAGGATCGAAGATGGACGTCAGGCAGCGGCACTGTTCGAAACAGAGGCAAATTTTTTGCTTCTGCCGGACGGTGGCTGATGCATTTTTGCTCCATTTGTAGACTGGATATAGTTTCGTCGCCCAGCTTCTGAGTTGAATGCATGGCGTGACCCTGTGGGCTGCGGATTGCATTTGGAATGTTTTTTCTACTGTGACCAACGTGTTGGTGTGAATTGTAGATTCAGAAAATGGCGCGATGCCTGTCGTGCAGTGTTGTGGTGCCCGTATGTGATTAAAATTGATCGCGTGGGCAACTGCTGATCTGTTGGCGACTTCTGCTACCATCAATGATGAACTGCAATTCTAATACTGCGATAAACATTCTGTGTTTTTCGTTGGCACAGGAGCGGAGCAAAGATGGGGTGACCCGTTTGATATGAATCTGAAACTAAGACTACCAGACTACCAGACTACCAGAAGAAGAAGAAGAAGACTGGGTCGCCAAAACCTATTGGAAAAAAGATATTCACTGAAGTTATGAAGATGCTGACTACATCACGCATCAAGTGCCGATTGGTCTATAAAATATATGTCTAGCCGTACATGCCCAATATGCCCGAAGGAGTAGAAAAAGATCCTTTACTTTACCAGCACATTTTTAAAACCCCGTGGTTAGTACCAGCATTTTGTTTCTAGAAAGAAGGGGGAAAAAAGCTATGTTTTAAACAATATATCTCTTCAAACATCAGCCTCTGCACAGACAACAAATAAACAAGACAGCCATCAACTAAAGCCAGCAGCATCCCCTCCAACTCGGTACAGACTTGTGCATTATGTCACCGTCCTCCCAGATGGCGCCAGCACTCCGCAAGGATCCTCACCTGCAAGAGGAAAAAGCGGCGTGTTTGTGCGATAGTTAATATACACAGGCCCGCAGAAAATCCTGGCTGCAGGGACGGTCGTCCGCAGATAGATGGGATAACGTAAATAGGCACAATTATCCGTCCGCGAGCACTTTGCAATTCGATATAAACACTTTAAGATCCAAGAGCTGCTGGGAAAGTCGCAGAGTTTTCTGCTCCAATTTTAACACCAAAAGTGATTCTGTAGTCGCCCACTTTAGAAGGCTTCATATTCTGTTTCCGCAAAGTTGAAGGTATCATCGGTCACTTATCCTCTTGAGAATCTTACCATCTTTCTGTCAAATTTGACGCAGATAATCTCACAGAGAATCACTAAGTAGGCAGTGAAATGGGAAACAACTAAACCGAGGAAACGAGGACGTTCGGGAGAAACCCCGAGATCAACTTTGTAGTCTCATGAAATGCGTATCTATCCATGATATCCAAAGAATTTTACAGAATTACAACGGAACAGATGACTTGACTGGGAGCGCTGTGTTACAGATAAACGTCACAAAATGGTGGTGACGTCGACGATGATGATGATAATGATTGTGACGATAATGATGACGGTGAGGATGAGGATGTTGATGATGATGATGATGACGAAGGAAACCCCTCTGCAACCAAATTATCAATTAATTATTATTGCCATGTGGGTTTCAGAGCCCGATTCTAAATAGACCCACTGCCCTTCTATCAAGCATGTCGTAAAAATCAATTAAATCGGAGTGCGTCTGTTCGAGAGGAAATCAACCAGCAGTCAGCATACGAATACGACAGTTACGTAAAACAGATATGCAAGTCGCGAAGTAAACAAACAACCAGAACTTTTCGCAGCAGTTTCAATCGTATGAACACACAGAAGACGGAAGAAATAATTACTATGCAATTTTTTTTTAAACAACAGTCTGGAAATGTTTTTAATTTTTACTCCAAATGGCTCTATGTTAAAAAATTACAGGTGTGTTTGTGTATATTGTTTCAAGTACAATGAGACCTTGGCACATCGAGTATGGTGAAACGCGTTCTTTGACCTTCAATACAAGGAACCATTTGCTTATAATATTTATTAACAAGCAGCTATAATTATCTGTGTTCATATGTTTTGTTGTTGTTTTTGTTGTTGTTGCTTACACACCGAAATGTGCCCCTTCCCGCAAGAATGATAGCATCTTTATCACTGCTTTATGTTGTCAGTGCCAAACATAGACAATGAAAAGGGCACTAGAAAGTAAAATAACTATATGTAAAATGTGCTGTTTCTGCAAGGTCACTATCAAGACAAAAAGAGACATGGTTACGAATAGCCTTAGAGAGAAAGATTTCAAACCTTTCGGTACAGGAATCACGGAGACGTGTCCCTGCAGCGTGGCACCCGAAAATGCTGAGCATGTGCTCCAACACTGTCAACTGTTTGCTGCCAACAGAGAATTTTCAACTTCTGGAAGGAAGGTGGTGAGGGAAAAAAAAAAGGAAAGATAGATAAATGGCTCAGCTGAAACCTTAAAAAAGATGAACAAATCCATCACATAAGCCACCCGAGAAGCGCAAGACAAGTACAGAAAAACCACGAAACTGGACAATATTCTGGTGTCAGTGAGACAACAGAAGAGGAAAGAAGATATTTTATGTTATCTCATTGATAAGTAAATGAAGTTTTTCCCAGTATCCCTAGCCCCGCTAGACTAGTGTTCCTCGACCTTTGTACCACCCTTGCTCACCCTAAAACATCATCGAAGGGTAAGCTTTTGGTTATAATTGTGACTAGGTTTATTTGCACCATATACAATGCTTAGTATTGCTCGTCACCATGAGCCATGAAAAGGAGTCCTGCAGTGTTGACTCGATCAAAGAAGACAGACCCAAATACTATCCCGACCGGCGATGAAGTCTGCTGGCGAGCCAATGGGCGACTTGGTCGCCGATGATGAGCTAACGAACACGGAAACGAAAACGAATGCAGATAAAGCAATAATTCTGTTAAATTCGAGAGCCACGCTAAAGAAATATAATGAACACAGAGCAAGGGGAAGACCAAGCAAGAAATGGAGCGACATCTTCAGGAGCAACTAAACAGAAAAATGAACACAAAATTGTACAATGCATTGGAAAAAGCGCACAAACGATCCTTACACCACCCCCTCCCCAACACCTCGCTGTAGTAAATGGTGGAATAGAAGAAGAAGAGGGAGTATTTGATGTCGCAAAAATTACAAAGTTCAGCGAATGTGACATCTGTTGCAGGCCAGAGGTCAGATAATACATGCGGCTGAGCGAGGGTCCCAGGCTTTGTACCTGTTTGATTTTTATCATGGGGAATTTAGTCCTTCAGACTGTGGTCATGGAAGAGAGTTGAGTTAAGTTGAGTCAAGAGTTCAAGAGTTAACATCATAGTACTCGGGGCATTCCCATGCACGCTCCTTCCTCATCTTCAGCAGCCAGCGCAGAGTTCCAGTACTGATGGTATCGGTCACAATTTGGTTAAATGTCCGTCTTGTCTTTCCTCAGAGTGTAGTGATCCGGCCAGACCCTCCGGTTACACCCAGGTGCCTCATTCTCCCCAGGCCATAATAATAATCTTGTTTCTCTACTGATTCCGTCGCTTGTTCCCAAGGACCTTGACCACACCTGCCTTATCAAGTATCAATTCACCACCAAGGGGTGCAGATTCACCCAGTCTGTCTGCCTGTTCATTACCCACCACGCCGGCATTGCCTGGAGAAAAGATCCAATGTATGCTCACTCCCCGTGACCTTTCCAGTAAAGCTTGTCACTCTGTTCGAAGCATCCCTGTCTTTCGCTATCATGGAACAGAAAAACTACCTACCATGCCCGATACAGAATTAGCTTTAAAAAGTGTTGCGGGCCACCTTGACTTTTCGGCCGCCCGCCAGTGGCCCGTGGCCCACCTGTTGGGGGACACTGATCTAAACACAATCCTACGTAAACTATCCCCCCCCCCCCCCCCCCCCAGCTCTCTGTCTATCTAATTTTGACACTTGGAGAATAACAAACTTTCACGAAGAACAACGCAGACATGTTGCCCAGGCGCCACAAGTTGAACGGGGTATTCCCACGCGCCAGTAACCTACGTTGAGTCAGAGAGTATTCAACAACAGTGATTGTGTTTTCTAGCAAAGCCAGGGTGACATTTGCTACACGAAGATCCGGGTCCGGGTGGAAGAAATGATTGTAGATGTATCAGCACGATACGCCGACATCTGCCACAGCAGAATGATTGAAAAAACGACAAGGGGAAACTATCTGCCAGAGTAGCAAAACAGTAGTCTGTCCTTGTCTCAACTGTTTCTAGGCGAGGATTTCAAGTTGTTTCAGTGCTATATACTGTAAAACCTTTTTAAGGTTTTGAACAACGGATCAACGTCATGGCACACGGGAAGTAACCCATAAGTGCTCCGTTCTACTTCTAACTCAAGTCGGAGTCCGAAGAAGCTCAGTACAGTGCACAGGCTCCGTAGCACCGGCGAGCATCCTGAAATACTTTGGGTAGATTTTAAACTCCAAATTTTGCCCGGGCAGTGCCGTTAGGCTACTCTTTTCGATTTCCAACTGCCAGGGGATTTTGTATGTGCGTACCAATGCACACGGGCGTCTGATCTAACTACACAGAGACCAGGGGAACTACTAGAAGTCAAAGTCCACGTGAAAAAACCCCAGCCCTTACCGGGAATTGAACCTGAAATCTCTAGCACTCGAGGCGGACAGCATGCCTCATGCCTACGCAGCCACTCACTGTAAAACCTTCTAAACACGAAGTGGCTTAACACGAACATTCGGTTAACATGAACAAAATGTTGGTATCAGAATGAATCTCATAATCTTCAACACTTCTTCTTCTTCTTCACTTCCTCTTTTACCGTTGTGGGTGTCAAGGGAGATATAAGGTTCTGTTTCTAGCTCTTCTGGCTGCCTCGACCATAGGCACATCGTGCTGTTGTAGAGTTTCTCTGATGTTATCCTTCCATCTTGTTCTTGGTCTACCTCACTGACTAATTCAAAGTTTGAAAAAAAAAAAAAAAAAAACTCCTCTAAAATGTATGCTCATTGGTTTCCTTTTCTCTGGATGTTTTTGGAGACAATCATTATAGAGTATAGTTTATCAAAGTCAAGGACGCTTTTCCACGCCTTCGAGCGTATTCGGGCAAATAGGGCTAGACCTCTATTGTATAGACCAATCGGCACTCGGTGAATAATGTGGTCAACATCACGCCGGCCGATTTTACTACAAGACCAATTCCCAATTCCAATTTGATAAACAAAAATTCCAAACTTGATCTTTTTTTTTTTTTCAGCCGCCCGTGGGCCTGCTACATGAAGAAATGTTCCTTGACTATCTTATTTGGTCTCCTATTCTTTGTGGTGTGAAGTCACACCTGATATTCCTGTTCGTCGCATTCCTAAGTCCTTAGTCCGGTGTGGTACTTTGGGTTCTGCATTCAAGTCTGGTCCGGCTCTCTTTCACTCCTATTTCTGTGGGATTTTGCTGACTGTTGCTGGTGCTTGGTTTAACCCGTGCTGGTCGCTACGCTGGTGCTTGGTTTAACCCGTGCTGGTCGCTACGCTGGTGCTCTGTTGCCTGGCTGGGTTAGCGCTCTTAGAGGCTGCTGCAAGACTTCACCTAGTACCTATTTAAAGCTGGGTCGACCTGAAAGCAGAGGTCATTAAAAAAAAATGTTAATCTTTCTTTGTGAGGCCCTAAACCACGATATTCACACTCGCAGGCCAGCGTCTAGCCGCTACATCACGGCGCCCTAGAGTATATTTAGCTCTTAAAATTATTCCAAGACTTGGGATGTTTTACTGAGATTGTCTCTGAAACTCTTTGATGACCTTGACCTCGTGTCCTGGGTGGCTGGAATTGTTTTTTAACACGAACTCTTGATTTTACCATCCCTGGAATTCGTGTTAACGAGGTTTTACTAGATTTAAAAAAAAAGTAGTTAAGAACCCTTCACGGCGGGTGTCAAGCATGTTTGAAATTGATTTCATGTGTATTTGTAATAACCTGTTAAACAAAAATACAAAATAAAAACAAGAACAACAACAACGAACACCCCCCCCCCCGCACTCCCCCCTTTCTGCCCCCCCCCCCAAAAAAAAAAAAATTTGTCTCCTGCAACACAACGGCAGCTCCCATCAGGCATACAGTGGTAGACCTGTGTTGTTACAGACTAGTCGGATTCGGTTAACATCACACTGGCCGTGGCTAACATCACACTGACTGTGGTTAACATCACACTGACCGTGGCTAACATCACACTGACTGTGGTTAACATCACACTGACCGTGGCTAACATCACACAGACCGTGGTTAACATCACACTGACCGTGGCTAACATCACACTGAATGTGGTTAACATCACACTGACCGTGGCTAACATCACACTGACCGTGGCTAACATCACACTGACTGTGGTTAACATCACACTGACCGTGGCTAACATCACACTGACCGTAGCTAACATCACACTGACCGTGGCTAACATCACACTGACCGTGGCTAACATCACACTAACCGTGGCTAACATCACACTGACCGTGGCTAACATCACACTGAGCGTGGCTAACATCACACTGACCGTGGCTAACATCACACTGAGCGTGGCTAACATCACACTGGCCATGGCTAACATCACACTGACCGTGGCTAACATCACACTGACCGTGGCTAACATCACACTGACTGTGGTTAACATCACACTGACCGTGGCTAACATCACACTGACCGTGGCTAACATCACACTGACCTTGGTTAACATCACACTGACCGTGGCTAACATCACACTGAGCGTGGCTAACATCACACTGACCGTGGCTAACATCACACTGACCGTGGCTAACATCACACTAACCGTGGCTAACATCACACTGACCGTGGCTAACATCACACTGAGCGTGGCTAACATCACACTGACCGTGGCTAACATCACACTGAGCGTGGCTAACATCACACTGGCCATGGCTAACATCACACTGACCGTGGCTAACATCACACTGACCGTGGCTAACATCACACTGACTGTGGTTAACATCACACTGACCGTGGCTAACATCACACTGACCGTGGCTAACATCACACTGACCGTGGTTAACATCACACTGACCGTGGTTAACATCACACTGAGCGTTGCTAACATCACACTGACCGTGGCTAACATCACACTGAGCGTAGCTAACATCACACTGACCATGGCTAACATCACACTGACAGTGGCTAACATCACACTGACCGTGGCTAACATCACACTGACTGTGGTTAACATCACACTGACCGTGGCTAACATCACACTGACCATGGCTAACATCACACTGACTGTGGTTAACATCACACTGACCGTGGCTAACATCACACTGACCGTGGCTAACATCACACTGACCGTGGCTAACATCACATTGACCGTGGCTAACATCACACTGACCGTGGCTAACATCACATTGACCGTGGCTAACATCACACTGACCGTGGCTAACATCACACTGACAGTGGCTAACATCACACTGACCGTGGCTAACATCACACTGACAGTGGCTAACATCACACTGACCGTAGCTAACATCACATTGACCGTGGCTAACATCACACTGACAGTCGCTAACATCACATTGACCGTGGCTAACATCACATTGACCGTGGCTAACATCACATTGACCGTGGCTAACATCACATTGACCGTGGCTAACATCAAACTGACCGTGGCTAACATCACACTGGCCGTGGCTAACATCAAACTGACCGTGGCTAACATCACACTGGCCGTGGCTAACATCACATTGACCGTGGCTAACATCACACTGACCGTGGCTAACATCACATTGACCGTGGCTAACATCACACTGACCGTAGCTAACATCCCACTGACCGTGGCTAACATCACACTGACCGTGGCTAGCATCACAGTGACCGTGTTTAACATCACACTGACCGTGGTTAACATCACACTTACCGTGACTAAACATTACTCTGACCGTGACTAACATCACACTGTCCGTGGCTAACATCACACTGACAGTGGCTAACATCACATTGACCGTTTCTAACATCACACTGGCCGTGGCTAACATCACACTGACAGTGGCTAACATCACATTGACCGTGGCTAACATCACATTGATCGTGGCTAACATCACATTGACCGTGGCTAACATCAAACTGACCGTGGCTAACATCACACTGGCCGTGGCTAACATCACACTGACCGTAGCTAACATCACACTGACAGTGGCTAACATCACACTGACCGTGGCTAACATCACACTGACCGTGGCTAACATCACACTGACCGTGGCTAACATCACACTGACTGTGACTAACATCACACTGACCGTGGCTAACATCACACTGACCGTGGCTAACATCACACTGACCGTAGCTAACATCACACTGACCGTGGCTAACATCACACTGACCGTGGCTAACATCACATTGACCGTGTTTAACATCACACTGACCGTGGTTAACATCACACTTACCGTGACTAACATTACTCTGGCCGTGACTAACATTACTCTGGCCGTGACTAACATTACTCTGACCCTGACTAACATCACATTGACAGTGGCTAACATCACACTGACAGTGGTTAACATCACATAGACCGTGGCTAACATCACACTGACCGTGGCTAACATCACACTGGCCGTGGCTAATATCACACTGACCGTGGCTAACATCACACTGACCGTGGCTAACATCACACTGACAGTGGCTAACATCACACTGACCGTGGCTAACATCACACTGACCGTGCCTAACATCACATTGACCGTGGCTAACATCACACTTACCGTGACTAACATTACTCTGGCCGTGACTTACATTACTCTGGCCGTGACTAACATCACATTGACAGTGGCTAACATCACACTGACAGTGGCTAACATCACACTGACCGTGGCTAACATTACACTGACCGTGGTTAACATCACATTGACCGTGGCTAACATCACACTGGCCGTGGCTAACATCACACTGACAGTGGCTAACATCACATTGACCGTGGCTAACATCACATTGACCGTGGCTAACATCACATTGACCGTGGCTAACGTCACATTGACCGTGGCTTACATCAAACTGACCGTGACTAACATTACTCTGGTCATGACTAACATTACTCTGGCCGTGACTAACATTACTCTGACCGTGGCTAGCATCACTCTGGCCGTGACTAATATTACTCTCTGTCTCTGGCTAGTAAGACCGGACGCCCGTGTGTATTTTTCTAGAGCTGTAATGAATAGGTGATTATCATTATTCGGCCAAATACGAATAACGGCACCCACTATTTGGCCGAATACGAATAGTGTATATACACCCTATCTTGATACATGGAAGTGAATCATGGACAGTGGTAAATTAATGAAAAATTTGAAGCTACTGAGATGTGGTTTTATAGACGAATGATGAGGGATTACCTGAACAGATTAAAAGAGTAATGAGGATGTCTAGGGGGGAAAAAACTGACTCACTAAGAGAACTAATTGCTCACATCAGAAAAAGACAATCTACATTTGTTGGGTTGTGTGATGAGAAGAAGAACACTGGAGTACATCATGAGAGTAGGAAAGTTTGAGAGGAGGGGAGATAGAGGAAGGTCGAGGGAAAAGATGCTAGACAATTTGACATCATGCAATGGAGGATCATCTGTGTCATAGTTGATTGAAAGTAACCAAGACAAAACGGTGTAGATAGACATGACTACCAACGTCACCCGGCATGGACTTGGAGAAGAAGACGTTTCTCTGACTTGAAAAATGACAGTTAGCCAACTACTAGTTTGAACAACACCGTTTAACAACCTTTCGCTTTATCTAGTACTTAAAAAAGGCCATTGCGATAGCTCCGAACACAAATATAACCCACTGGGCGTGTTTGCTATAAATACTTTTATCTGCTTTGCAATTTGTAACACGAGATTTTGACAATATCTGACATTCGGTCATAGATGACAGGCTTTTTACGATGTTTGTTTATGAATATCGAGTGTTGCTGACACAGAAGTGAGTCGGGCACTAGAACAGGAAATAAAGGGTAAAGAGGATCGACTTCATTGCACCGGGTTTTATCCCATTAGGCACAGTCTCTATCCGCAGAACAGCTAGTTGCCTGCCGAGAGCGTCACACAGAGCTCGACCCCAGTAGCTTCGGCGACGATTCCCGGGGTTCTCAGTAAAAATTGCACTAGTGAACTAAATGGCGCCGCCGTGAATCGAACCCTCGACCTTTAGAACGCGCTGCTAAAGGCCTGAGCCACTTCGCCAAGGGACACTACATGGTAAATGCGCAGTTTCCGTAAGGTCACTAACAACACAAGAAAGAACTGGGTTACAAAAAAACTAGCATTAGAGCGGAAGTTGAAAGAAGACCGTTTATGAATTAAAATGACATACAAAAAATGAAATGGTTCAGCTATTTAAAGATAATACAGCAGATTAAACTGCATAGAATTATAATTTTTTTTTTTTTTACCTGCAGAACGTAAGGGAGAAGGGCGACTGGAAGACCAGGAAAGAGTTGGATAACTGGTGTAGCTGAAACCTGCATATGTATGAGAAAGTCCATCACCCTGGGTACCAGAGAAACGCATGAGAAATACAGAAAACCGCGACATTGTGCTACAACCTGGTATCAGTGAGACGACAAATTAATAATAATAATTAATAATAATAATAATAAGTTGGTACATAATCTACGTACGATGACTGTTATATTCTTCTTCTTCTTCTTCTTCTTCTTCTTCTTCTTCCTTCTTCATCTTTATCTTTATCTTCTTCTTCTTCTTTTTCTTCATCTTTATCTTCTTCTTCTTCTTTTTCTTCATCTTTATCTTCTTCTTATTCATCTTCTTCATCTTCTTCTTCTTCTTCTTTTTCTTCTTGTTCTTGTTCTTCTTTTTCTTCTTGTTCTTGTTCTTCTTATTCTTCTTCTTTCTTCTTCTTCTTCTTCTTCTTCTTCTTTCTTCTTCTTCTTCTTCTTCTTAGCGTTTCGAGCCCTTGAGGTTCATTGCTGCAAATATTACCCGCCTCCATTTATCCCTGTAGTTGGCCTTCTCTTTCCAGTTGGTGACACCAGCTATTATTGCTGATTATTACAGTAATTATATTATTTGCGTTGGCAGTTTACGTACACCAGACAGTGGAATGTATTCTTTCTGTATGTTTGTTTGTTTTGTTTGTTTGTTTTAGTATCCAGAAGCCATGAGTTGTTAACCCTAAGGCTCTGTATTGTGGATATCGCAAACTTTTGGCCTTGATTCCATGGTAAATACTGTAAATCTGAGAGAAATGTGGCTTTTCTGCCTACCCTCGGGAGTGAACCCGAACCACAAGGAGTTCGTCACCCATCACTGGGCAATCCGGTTTAGCCAACTACGCTAGAGAGCCGGGCATTCTTTCTGTAAGATTTAGTCTGTTTATAGTCGATGCCGTATGGTACTGTTCTCCTTCTCCTTCTTTTATTCCTCTGCTTATGTCCTAAAGCGCCGGGAGAGGAGTTGTATGTAGTTTCCTGTCTTCTGCAAGTTGTATAGCTTGTGTTAATGTCATGTTGCTTTCCTGTAGTGTCCCTTTTACTCCCTCCACCCATATTTTTCTTGGTCAGCCTCCTGCTGTTCTCATGTAGTATGCTCTAGTTGCTGTCTGATTGTATTCCATTCTGTCCACATGACCAAACCATTCGATTCTTTGATTTTCTATGAGATCAACTACCACTACTGCGCCTACCATTGTTTCTAATTCTTCGTTGGTGATTTAGTTTCTTCTTGTTTTCCCGCCGCAATTACTCACACATTTTAGTCTCACACGTTGTAATTATACGTATATTTTTTCCTACGACTGCCCATGTCTGGCACTGACATCACAAAGTTGATAAGAATAGGGTATTTAACAGCTGCTTGTGTGTGTGTGCGTGTGTGTGTGTGTGCGTGTGTGCGTGCGTGTGTGTGTGCGCGTGTGTGTGTGCGCGTGTGTGTGCGCGCACGCGTGTGTGTGTGCATGTGTGTGTGTGCGTGCGTGTGTGTGTGCGTGTGTGTGCGTGTGTGTGTGCTTGTGTGTTTGTGTGCGTGTGTGTGTGTGTGCGTGTGTGTGTGTGCGTGTGTGTGTGTGCGTGTGTTGTGTGCGTGTGTGTGTGCGTGTGTGTGTGCATATTGCTGTTTTGATGCCTTACAAAGTCATGTAACCTCTCAATATTGATATTAAGGATGTCAGGAGGGTGAAGCACGTGACCATCACGGTGTTGACAAACACAGTGAAGTCATACTGACAAATTAAAGTTTGCCGCTTCACTTTTGACATGCAGCTAAGAGGAGAGGAGTACTGCTAATGTTAGCAAAACGGGTGAAAACTATAGAAACTCATCGGCGACTGGAGGTCCAGTACAGTGATGCATACCTGCCATTCCAGCAAGTTTGTGAGTGCAGTAGGAAGCTTCAAAACGGCGAGACTTCTATGACTGACTGTAGACGGACAGGTCAGGCATAGCAAGTACTGCAGCCGCTAAACGCTTCGCACAGGAAAACCGCCCTATTGACCACGACACTGATGCATATTTTTGACACCAGTCAGGGTACATCACACCACAGTACCGCAAAGTGTCTTCTCCTCTTTGATGCAGGCCAAAAGTGGGTCGGCCATCTTTAAACTGTCATTATGGCGTCACCATGTTCGTCTGTTCAGTTATGTCAAGTGATTATCATTCTTGACATCCTATACAACAATACCGACAAGCTACAAAACAATGGCATGGTTATCGTAATTTCTATAACACTTTTAAAGTTTTCATTTAAAAACCTTCTCTTAAAGAGACCCGTTACAAGCATACACTTTCACAAACAACTCCACTGAAGGTTAAGAATTTTAAGAACCGCTGAAATATTTGAGAAAATATTTACACAAGTGATTTACTAAAAGCTGACATTAAATATGCCACTTTTATCCTTGACTGACGTGGCCGAGTACAAGGAAAGCTTAGGAGCTGGGGTAGAGTAGTCAGCTCTGCCGATAAGACGCCTTCATATTCCCGTCGGTACGAAGTGGTTTCAGTTTGGGTAGGGTAATGGTTACAACGGTTGTCTGTCGACCCATGTTCTAAGCTTAAACATCATTATCATCATCATCATCATCATCATCATCTTCTTCATCATCATCTTCTTCTTCTTCTTCTTCTTCTTCTTCTTCTTCTTCTTTCTTCTTTTCCTTCTTAACCCCTCCGCGTGGAGTTGCAGTCATGTCTATCCACGAGCTTTTCTGACATAGATAAATAATAGCAGAATGCCTGGTACCAGGAAGGATGGGCAGGGACCGACCAACATGAAGGTTGGCACAGGATAAATGACTCCTTGAATGTGAAAGTGAACGAGGTAGGAGAGCTGGCGAGAGATAGTTTTTTTTTTTTTTTTTGGTCAAGCAGACCATGATGAGAGTGACGTTCTGGAATGCACCTGAAATGATGACGATAATGATGATGATGATGGTGATGATGTACGTAGTGGCGAACAATAGATCGCAAACTATTCCTACACACAACGCTTAACGGCAGAAGTGGAAATTGATGATGATGATGACATGACCTGCTAAGATGCTTTGTTAAGTGTTGTCGTTAATTAAACGTCAAGATGGTGGACAGAACATGCGGTGGGATGACAGCATTAAATAATGAATATGACATAACTATTAGCGAGTTTTATTTTTTAAAAAGGAAGAGAAAAACACTACAGAATCAACAGCAGCCGCAGTAACAGCAATAACTACTATCTCTGTTGTCGATGCTGCTGATACTATTACTGCTGCTGGCTGCTACTGCTGCTACTACTATAAATGTTACTTCTATGACAACGACTGCAGCTACTGCAGCAAGAAACATTTTTAACAATGAGGGACAAGAATAAAACCAAGAATGAATCAACACAATCGTAAAAATGACCCAGAAACAGTCAAATGCTCCAACATTGTCAGCTGATAGATTAGAAACCCGGCAAAAAGTGGAACAGTGACACTCGAGTCTACGACAGCCTCGGTTTAACGGACAAACACCCAAGTTTGTTTTAGGGTGGAAAGAGGGATGGGAAACTCTTGCTTGATACACAACATTTCGTGATTTGTAGATGCTTGACCGGCCAGGTGAGTTGTTCTATTGTTGTAACTTATGTCTCTGGGTATAAAATGTTTTTGGCTGGTTCGCATTTGTCGACCGACTGACGACCAGCGATAAACACCAGATGACACAAAGTCCCACCATTTTGATGAGAAATCACCCGGGTATAAGTCCCAGAAACCCCGTTCAACTGTTAGGTTATATATAGGGCCGCCGTCGACAGTCGGGGTGGGTGCGTCCCATATTGGGGCGGTTTATAAGAGTAACAGCATTTGTTTATGTAGATCGTCTTCTTGTACTGCTTGTGGCGTTAGCAGTCCCAAATACTCACAACCTTCTGTCTCGTGTACTTTAAATCAATTCTGACAAATATGATCTCCAGCGCCATGTTGCAACTGTCCGGCATCTTCTCTTTCCGGTTCCTTCTACCTCTGTACTGTCTCCATCCTTCCCACCGTCATGATGGCAACAGTGTTCTAATTATCGTGATAGTCGTCCCCGTGTGGAATGCAATTTCTCGTTATTTGAAGTCCCACCCTGGCTTTTGCAGGGGGCCCTGAATATAGCCGGGCCATAAATATGGCCTAACGGCTGAAAGGGGTTTCTGGGACCTTTCCACAAGTGACTCTATTTCGCATGGTGGCACTTTGTGTCACAGGGTGTTTATCGCTTGTATGACGTCGTGGTGGGGTACAACAAGAGAGAGAGAGAGAGAAAGAGAGAGAGAGAGAGAGAGAGAGAGAGAGAGAGAGAGAGAGAGAGAGAGAGTGATGAATAAAGGATGTTATTTGCCTCTTTTGGTATAGGCAACCAGTTCTCTTTGTGAGCCAGGTTCTTTCAATACATCTTCATTGTTTTTTTTTTTTTTCTATCTGTCCAGTGTGTTCTCGTCGGCTCTGTGGCTAAGTCGATGCGAACACTTCGCTTCGTAATGCCGGGATACCGGGTTCGATCCCAGCTGCGGGCAATGCGCCTTGCGTTGGTTTCGACAGTGGTATCAAGAAAGCTGACCGTCCAGAAAGCAATGGCAAACTACTGGACGTAAATTTGCCTAGAGAAACCACACAACAGCCAGGGGCTGTTAGGGTTGGTTCTGCAACGTCCTGTAAAGGATACGCAACAACCTTAAGTGTGTTCTCGTTCGTCTACAAAACCACATCTCCGCTGCTTCCTCGTTATTTTTCCCCAATCAGTCAAACTGTCTATGATTCACTTCCGTATATCAGGGTAGGATTTATACAGCTTTTGATAATTATCTTTCTCACCTAAGTTGACAAAGAGAGATTGCACATAGAATTATTCAGTTTGTAAAACGCTGTCTTTGTTTTAGCCATTCTATGTTTCACTTCTTTAAATTATTTAATTTAATTAAATTATAGAATTAAAATTAAATGTCCATGGTTGAGCTTGACCAATTTATTACTTACATCAACAATTTCAATCCGGCTATCAAATTCACCTCACTGATCTCCACCACTTCAGTTAACTTTCTTGACATCACGATTAGCATCGATTTCCCGTGTCTGAAAACCACAGCCTACTACAAACCCACGGATTCTCACAGTTATCTCCTCTATACGTCTTCTCACCCACAACCGTGTAAAAATTCTATTCCATATTCACAGCTCCTTCGATTGCGCAGGTTGTGCTCTGACGATTCTGACTTCTTTGATAAATCAGTTGAACTTCTTGAATTCTTCCGTGCCCGTTTCTATCCGGAACACATTCTACAAGGGGCTCTAAACAAAGTTTTAGCAATCAAAAGGAGAGATGCTTTTCCTAACAAACGTAACTCCACCAATGATGGACCTAACTTGATCTTGACTTTTCACCCTAACAATGTGGTTGCTTACAAAGTATTCTTTCGTCATTTAGACATCCTCCGCTCTGATCCGGACACCAAGATTATCTTTAGTGAGAAACCTAGATTAGTTTACAGACGAGATCGCAACCTTAAAGACATACTTGTCCGAAGCCGACTCCCACCGATCCACACAGCACTTTCTCTTGGGACTACTCAGTGCTCACGCAGAACCTGCAAAACATGTCCTTTCGTTGTCCAGACTTCTTCGGTCAGTTTCCCTAATGGTTCTTTTCAAATTAGGGAACCTTTTACTTGCGAATCCCGCAACGTAATTTATGCAATTATCTGCAAACGATGCAGCAAGGCATACATTGGGGAGACTGGCAGGAAGCTAGCTGATCGTTTCCGGGAACACCTCTCTGATATCGACAAGAAGACACTCAAACCAATCCTTCTTCATTTTAATAGCCCTGACCACGGCGGTAAAGATGACATATCTGTCACAGCATTAAAATCTTGCTCTGGGGATCATACTACCCGCCTCGCTTTGGAAAATCGCCTTATCCACAGCCTTGGCGTTCTTAGTCCAAGAGGTATCAATATCCAACATACCTTCATCTAAATAGTTCCAATCTTATCACATTTTAAATGTTAATTATTTTATTTTATTTCATATTATTACCATATTCTATTTCTAATCAATATCATTTATGTATCATTAACACTTGCATTTCTTTTATTCCCAGTATTGTGACTATATTTTTTATCCATCGTTTATTTTATTTTATTTCATTTATTCCGCATCACATTTTTTAAACGTCGCTCACGTCACCCCTTAGAGATCTACATACTCTCCATTCCTCGTTTGTGTCTTTCACTTGTGTTTGAAAAAGGCTGCCCGGCCGAAACGTTACGTTGTGTTGTTTTGTGCACGTTTTCCTCTTTCCCATTTTGTTGAGCTTTTTAGTCAAATTTCTCTGGAATTCATTGTATTAGCTTGACTGCAGTCATCTCCATAGTTTCACCATTTTTGGATTTTCACTTCTTTAATACGTCATGCGAGCCACACTGAAACGTTACAACGGGTATAGAGCTAGCGGAAGACCTCGGAAAATATGGAGTGATGGCATTAGAAATAGCCTTACAGAAATGAATAAGACTAATAGTGCTCTTGACAGAGCACATCAACAAACATTTCATCTCCCCCCGACACTTCACTGAGGTACAAGGTGGAAGAGAAGAAAAAGAAGAATACATCATGGGGGCGTAGTTTATTCTCAGACCTGGCCAGATATCTGAGGTTGTACAGACGACGCTATCAACACATTCCTCAAACTGCTCTTTACATTTTTTCAATTGTCATCTTCTTCTGCCTTTCTAGCCCCCAATAGAACATAGGACCTCAACCAACTCACGCCAAGTCGTTGCTCTCTTTCGCTATCGCATGCAGTTCATCCAATCTCCTTGCCATCCTTTTAACTTAACTCTCTCTCTAACTCCCTTTCGCATGTTTTTTTCTGTCTTCCTTAATTTCTATGCCCCTGTGGGTTCCAGTGCAAAGACATTCTAGTTATATTTTCCTCATGTTTTCTTAGCGTGTATCCTATCCACCATCACAGTCTTTTCTTCATTTTACGAACCCGGCTATAAGGACACTCTTCAAACTGCTCTTTAAATCTATTATCTATAGCACAGAAAAATTTGGAGGTATCTGGGCAAGATCGACCTGACTAGAATCATCATTATCCTCAGTTTTTGATGGGGGGGGGGGGTGGCAGGAATCGTTACGTTCAATCAGCATCCTCGAAAGGGCAGCTTTAGGTTATAATTGTGACTAGGTTCGTGGGCCGTATAAAATGGCTTAGCATTGCTTGCCACCAAGTCCTACAGTGTTGATGCGATCAAAGGAGACCGATCCAAATACTGTCCAGACCAGCGACCAAGTCGTCTACCGGCGAGCCGATGGTCGATGCCCTGAATAGCGTAAAGTCATGTGTAAACCAACAAACTTAAAGACAATCTTTATACATGGTTTGTAGGGACCTTTACAGCCCCTTTTAAAATTATTAGGTGTCGGTGGGGGTTACAAGAGAGAGAGAGAGAGAGAGAGAGAGAGAGAGAGAGAGAGAGAGAGAGAGAGAGAGAGAAGAGAGAGAGAGGCTAGAATAGGATATGTAGGTCGGAAGATGCAAATATTGCAGCCAAAGCTGTAAACTAAAACACAGCATGCCAACCGCCTTTTAAAGGACTGACGCAGAATATGAGAAATAAGAAGAAATCACGCTAAATTTCCCCCTTCTGAAAACTGCCCAAACAATTTTCTAGTTTCCAGATTTGAAGAGCGTCGTCGGCGGCTCTCGTGGTAGGAAGTTGCGTGTCTAAGTAAGGGGCGACAATCTGATGTCCGTCACGTGTTTCATATCGGCAGACTAGACACCCATTAACCTTCTAACAATAACAAACGTATAGTTTCTGCAATGCGTGTGGGCTTTCTTGTAACAGCAGCTAGGAGTATAATCTATTTTTAACAATCCAGGCTCAGTTGTTTCAATACGATAAAATGTAAGCAGAAGAAAGCGTTGGAAAGATATCAGTGTGTATCTGTGATTGTATTGTTTCCTGCCAGTTGTCACTTATATCAGTCAACTTCCGCCCAACCAAAAGTGTATGAGATGTCAAGCGGGATTGTTCATTTTTATTGTTAAAGCTTCGGCTGGTTCTAGTATTCGCCTGTTCGGTGCGTTGTAAACACCACGGAAATCAATGTCCTTCCTGTAGCTGAATTTTGCTGTTATAGTTGTCTTTAGCTTAAAAGTTTCAATAATGCGGACACAAATAAAACATTGCACAATTTATCGCCGGGTATATTTAACTGCATCTTGTCACACTGATTATTGCAGAGTTGCAACACATTCAACAACATATATAAAGCATGAAAACGTGATAAATTCTAGTGAAAAACAAATACTTTCTCTTTCTCCCTCTCTCTCTCTCTCTCTCTCTCTCTCTCTCTCTCTCTCTCTCTCTCTCTCTCCCGATCGATCTATCGATTCATTGTTTGCTTATTGCTGAAAGTTTGCGATAGCATTAAGACTTACCAAGATAAACTTCGAATTTATAACGAATTCCTTCTGTTTACAGAAATTGGAGGGCTCACTTTTTATTGTCAAACTTTGATGAGGCTAAACATTCGATTGTTCGGTGTGTTTGTGTGGTTAAAATAAAACATCTGTCCCTGTGAATTACATGTCCCGATTCAAGCAAATGACGCCCCATAAAAGAGCTGGCTTCTCAAAGATCCGAGCGTCAATAGGAATACAGAAGTGGGAAGACAGCATGGTAAGTGACATTTTTTTTCCTGACACAAGCGTACTGAAAGAATACTTTTTATGCTTGTGGCTCATCGATGACGCATAATTGATACTGGGCATAGGTTTTTAGGTCAATTGGGACTCGCTGGGTGTCCTGGTCATCATCACGCCGGCCGCCTTTACTTCCTAGTACATTATCTGGTTGTCATTTTAGGCTGGGTCGATTCAAGATTTTCGGATCGACAGACGAACTTTTAGCCAATACGATATTACGGCTCCACATGAGGTTACTGGGTACAGAGTTCTTTTTCTTCTTTTTTTTTTTTTTTTGAGTCTTCTTTCTCTGCCTCCCCGTCACTTTCTTTACACATACTCCCTCTTCTCCTTCACATTCCACTCTTCATTTCAAGTATTTATATGTAACCTTTAAGTGTGTTAATTTATGTGAAATCCCGCATTGTCCTGTCAGTGCCCCCCCCCCCCAAACCCCCTTTTTAAACCCAAGTTTCTCGTACCTTATTTTAAAGCGTTTGCAATGTTGTCCTCGCTTTTTGTTTTCCTAACCATTTCCCGAAGGACTTATGTTGACTTTTAAGTTTTCCGTTTGCAAGCAGTCTGCAGACTCTTGTACTAATTAGACACTTTGAAGTAAATTGTTTCCTAATATATATATTTTATGTATTTTCATAGTTCTAAGACATATTACCTAGTAGTAGTAGTAGTAGTAGTAGTAGTAGTAGTAGTAGTAGTAGTAGTAGTAGTAGTAGTAGTAGTAGTAGTAGTAGTAGTAGTAGTAGTAGGAGTAGGAGTAGTAGTAGTACATTTTACGCCCACTAGGACATCACAAAAGCGATAAACACCCGGTGACACAAAGTGCCACCATGTGGATGAGGATCACCCGTGGAAATGTCCCAGAAACCGCGTTCAGCTATTAGACCCTATTTATGGCCGTGGTATATTGCGGCCCCTGGCAAGAGCCAGGGTGGGGCTTTAAAACAACGAAATATTGCATCCCCTAAGGATGCTAGTTATTTCAACACACAAAAACACACATTTTACGTTTCCTAATTTTTAACTGAATCGCATATTAGAAAGAAAGAAAAAAAGATGCTCAAAATCTACATCTGCATTTCTTAAAACTGTCGAGTCCTGCAAAGAAGATATTACATGTCTGGTTTATACAGTCCGGACAGTCTGACATCTTGCGCTGTGGTTTCGAGAAATCTACATTTTCCTGCATGATCTTTTGGTGATAAATGGTGACAGTTATGGTATTTTGATTTAAATGTTTAAAAAAAAATCGTTTAAAAAAACATCTTTTGTTGTTGTTTTTAAATTACTCTTCCTCTTCTTGGCTCGCCCCCGCCCTCTCTAAGACTTCATACTGAAAGATTACCACTCTTGATTCGAGGAGACACTATTCGGATAAGAACCTGAAAGGAAAACATCGAAGAAACCCATTTGAGCCGTGTAACTCATATTTATGCAGCCGATTGTTACACAGAAACTTACAGACCCATTTGGTTTGTGTACATGCGTTTTCTGAACCCATCCTGGCATTCAGATCTCTCATCACAATTTTAATATTGTCTTGTCATTGGTTAGATGTACTAGCTTGCAATGTCTAGGGGAAATTCTCCCTTATATGACACATCTATAGTTCGCTTGTGCACAACATTGGATCCCGTTCTACTTTTTACTT
>CAJHNH020003179.1:121138-156138 GCA_905116865.2 Candidula unifasciata | reverse complement strand
CCGTCTACAGAAGTTGACTGCGAGTGGCGACGGTAAGAACAAACATCCGAGGAAGCCAACAGTGGACTTGGATGTTCCCTGTGCTTAGGCAAAGATGGAAAAGGAGGAGAAGAGGGGGAGAAGGTATTGGCTCAAAGGTTGTTTTGGATATTTACCAGTGTAATATAATTCGCTGATCATACACAGTTATCAACCTTTACAATTAGTCTGTTTCATGCTATCATCAATCAGGCGCCGCCTTTACAGCGAAGGCTGACTGCAGTGGATCCCCAACATGCTCTACGTCTTGGTTGTACACTCTCTCAGGCTGCTGTTCGTCTATCACTTGATGTTGTCCGTCCACTTGTATCGTTGTTTACCTCTTGCCCTCGGACTTTCCCTCCAGTATGGTATAAAAAATATATGGTATACCTTTTAATGTGGAACAAAATATTTATCTTGTCTCTTTCTTTTATTTCCTTTAGTAACTCTTCTCATGTACAGTCTCACAGAAGAACCTCTGTAGTTGATTGTAAGTAAATTCAAGCATCAACTTCCATCCCTTCAAACGAACTGGGCATATAGGGCTAGACCTATATTTTACAGATACTGTCAAAAAAAAAAGTCGGCTCCGTCGGGACCCGAACTCACGACCTTCCCATCTACAAGCTATAGTCTAGCCTCTACACCACGGCAGTTTCCGTATTCGATTGTGTTTCGGCGTCGGTGGTTTGGCCTTGCTCACGCGCTTCGTAACACCAGGGTGCCGGTTAAATTTCAGCAGCGGACCGTTTGTCTTGCTCTGGTTTCGACAGTAGTACCGAGAGCTGAATTGTCAAAAAGTAATGGCAAACTCTTCTTCTTCTTCTCCAGCATTCCGAACTTTTTTCGCTCTGGTAGGCCTTCTCTTTCCGGTTGGTGACACCAAGTGTTTGCAGGTCTGTCTGGATATTATCTCTCCATCGTCTTCCTGGCCTACTTCGTGGTCTACGACCATCCATCTCCCTGGTGTATACAGTTTCCACTTCTCTGTCATTTGATATTATCTCAATATGCCCCAACCATTTCAGTCTATTAGCTCTTACGATGCCAGTTATCAATTGTGATTTAAACACTGAACGTAAAATTTTCCTAGAAAAACCACAATAGCCTAAAAATGCTAGGGTTGTTTCGACGACGACTTGTAAAGGACACGCAACTAGCTTTTCCCCCATGATATACGACCTAATCTTGTGTATGTTTACTTCGGTAGATGTCCAGTCGCATAAACAGATGCCTGTTCAGTTCTGTTTCTTAGAACGCAGTGAAATCGTTACACCGTTCAATCCTAGAATGGTCAAGTATTCGATTTATTAATTGTTGATTATTATTATCGGAGATATCATCATTATCATCACCCATTTCCACTTCTGCGGTTAAGCGTTGTGAGGAGGAAGAGTTTGCGATCCATTGCTGGATGATTTTCAATGTCTGTTGTCATTTTTTGTCGATATAGAAGCTCTTTAAAGTCATCAATTCCTATTCTCTCATGGCTGTCTCGTGATTTCACTTAAGATCTCTTCATGATGTCGTAGCATCGATCAGTGGTATGAGAGTCACATCTTGGAAGAGCTCTGACGTCTCACCGCTCAATATTGTAAAAGTCGTAAGTGGATGCCCTGCAGGCAGGGTCGTATTTAGACTTGACGAGGCTCCTAAGGTAAATAAAGCTTTGAGGCCCCTGTCGTTTAAAAAAACACCAGCTAATCTCAAAAAACGTTAACATATATACACTGTTCGAATATATTCATATTGATAATATACTGTCGTTTAATTTTTATCAAAAGAAGTGTAGCAATATGTCGTAGATACTTTAATGAAAGAGTATCCTTATGATGCTGATATTACCCTCACAAGTGTCCTGGGGCACTTCCGGGAACAAACAACAGCACAAAACTAAGCCAGTAAAACAGGTATAATTGCAAAACCCAGTCCCTGGCACAAAGCCGAGGTCCAGATGGACGAACAAACAGGACTTTCCGCTGGAGCTTGTACTATAATATAGAGAATTGACTATATCCCTGACGGACCGGATTGCATAAAGGGAATCAACTACATCCCTAACGGAGTCCGGACTGCATATAGGGAATAGATTGTATCCCCGATGGACTTCCGATTGTATTTAGTGAATAGACTACATCCCTGACGGACCGGATTGCATATAGGGAATCGACTACTTCCCTGAAGGACCGGTTTACATATAGGGAATCGACTACATCCCTAACGGACCGGATTGCATATAGGGAATCGACTACATCCCGGGTGGATTCCGGATTGAAAATAGGTAATGGACTACATCCCTGACGGACTCCGGATTACAAATAGCTAATCGACTACATCCCTGATTGACTCCGGATTACAAACAGGGAATCGACCACACCCCTGACGGACTCCGGATTGCAAACAGGTAATCGACTACATCCCTGACGCACTCCGGACTGAAAACAGTACTTTTCTGTCGTCCGTTTTTATGTCAACAATACAAAACTGACCTGAGACCACCAAGAAAGCTAACCAATATCAAGTACTGGAACAAACCCTAGTCTGTCATCGCGCACGGCCAGAGTATCTGCTCCTGAGACAAGAGCCTCTCTAGGGGACTCCCGGGGCATTGCCGTCATATTAAGTTGTCATTTGACATTTAATCCAGTTCAAGTGACTGAGTCTGGTTTGAGAATCCCAACTTGCAAAGCTGGACATCTTACCGCGGTGGTCTCCTATGTTGTTCTCCTGAGAGAGTTCTCGGGGCTTCTAGAATTCCACATCGGTTGATTTGCCAAGAATATCCTCAATTATAAACCAGAGTGTAGGTTAAACACTGTGAACGTGGATAAAATTCTAATGGGAAGTCGCGATTACTGATGGTAAAGAATGAATATATGAAAAAAAGTATTGAATAAATGAAAGAATGAAAAAATGAATGAATGAATGAATGAACGAACGAACGAACGAACGAATGAATGAATGAATGAACATTAAAATGCAAGTGAGAAACACGACGAAACAAAAAGCCGTGATTGTGATCAGCAATATCAAATGTAAAAACAAATGCTCAAAAGACAACGCCTATACATGGTTAGTGGAGTCAGCTTACGTAGCCCGCTTGCTAGTGCGCGGCTTCCTTGTCCCCTTGCACGTTTTCTAGGAGTGGGGACTGAACTCTTCGGGCCCTCTCCCAATATTTCACGAAGGGGCCACAAGCCTTCCCCTCCCTCCCCCGGCACCTCCATCCCTCTAGCCTATTTTGAGATCCAGCTTTGTTAAAATGGATACCGGATTTTATTTTTCCCAGCTAGAAATTACCCGAGTTTAAAAAAAAAGTATCAAGCTCACGGCATTAGGCAATGGCTGAGTCTTTTTCATATCCATTAGGCCAGCGGTTCCCAAACTTTCAAAACGCCACCCTATTTTACAGAAGCACAATGGTCCATGAACCCATTTGGGGAAGGGGGAGGAGAGGGGGAGATTAGGTAAAAGAAAACAAATCGAAAATAGAATAACTTACATTCAGTTTACAACGATGACTAAAATTGTTGCCTAGAAACGTCCCCATTCCACAGACAAATTTATACAGGACGCAATGTCGTGACTTGCGTTTTTGTTTTACATTTTTAAAATTTGTTTTAAACGTTTATTGCACTTCACTGCTCCCCTTACTCAAAGAAAAACCCTTGACGACCTCCCACTTTGGGTCACGACCCATGGATTGGGAACCCGTGTCTCAGGCAGTACCTGGCAGGGGATGACCTTTACCTTGGTACATCAGCCAAGCAAGGCTCAAGTTATCAGGTCAACAGGTCAGAGGTGGATCTGCAGCACTGCCGAAGTGTTACAGGAGGGACTTCCGGTGGAGACAGTTTCTGACAATAGAGCCCCATGGGAGGAGATTGTACAGGTAGGGCGTCATTGACATCATTATCATCATCATCATTATCATCATCATCATCATCATCATCATCATCATCATCATCATCATCATCATTATCATCATCATCATCATCATTATCATCATCATCATCATCATCACCATCGTTAGCTGTTAAATTCAACCAATGGATCAACATCATGGCACAAGAGTAGTAACCCATAAGTGCTCTACTTAACTAAAGCCTGAGTCCGAAGAATCTCAGCGCAATGCACGAATTCTGTAGCACCGGCGAGAATCCTGAAATACTTTGGATAGGTTTTTAAACTCCAAATTTTGTCCAGGCAGCGCCGTTAGGCTACTTTTTTCAATCTGGAACTGCCAAAGGATTTTTTTTTACGTGCGCAACAATACACAGAAGCGTTTGATTTTACTACCCAGAGACTAGAGGAAAGAACTAGAAATCCACGTAAGAAAAAAATCCCAGCCTTTGCTGGGGCCTGAATCCGGGACCTCCAGCACTCGAGGCGGACACCATGCTTCGAGATCACTTAGCCCCCTGTCATTATCGTCACCATCGTTATCATCGTCATCATCATCATCACCATCATCATCAAGAACGTCCTGCACTAGCATCTACAACCCTGCTCCTTCTCGCGTGTCTCTGGAAGTTTATTTAATCCTGCTACCTACCAATCCCACTTTTGTTATAACCCTCATCCTATATTACACTCCCCTTATTGTCACTCTCCTTAAGCCATTCATGTTTCCTTCAGTTTTTTGTTTCCTTTAGCCTTTAATTTTTTCCACTGTAAATCCCCATCCGTGCTTCACGCAAACCTCAGCTCATCTCTCCCCAAATTTCACCGGTTTCGAACCATTTCCCCAAAATTATCGAGCCCACACGCATTTCTTCCCTGTTGCCTGTTGCAATCCAAACATAATTCTCCAAAGTTTTCATAAAAAATAGCAAAACCATCCCTAAGTTCAACTGGACACCCAAGTGTACCTAATTACTCTGTTGACTTTCCCCCCGTATTTTGTTTACCTTGAATGACAAACAACAGCAAAATAGAAGAAGCATTTTTCTGTGTTAAATCATCACCCCCCCCCCCCGCCTCCCCCCCCCCCCCCCCCCCCCCCCCCCGGCAGACACTATATAATCCAGAGGCGCCGGATCTGGAGGGTCAAATACCTCGAGCGCTCTAACACTAATAAATTTTGGGGGGGGGATATGGGTGGGGGCGGTGGTCCAATAAATGTAGGAAGTAGAGCGCCCCTCGCCCCCACCCACTGACCTATCCTCTATGAAAAGACGTTCTCTTTCTGAACATGTTTAAAATGAAAAGTAAAGGACCCTCTACCACGCTTTGAGGCATATTGGGTATATAGGGCTAGACCTATATTTTGCAGTCCGATCGGTACGCGGTGAGTGATGTGTTCAACGGCATGCCGTCCGTCTTTACTGCCCAGGACTTTGCCTTGTGCTCATTTTAGGCAGGGTCGACTTTGGTTATATATTTCATTTTATTCCAAATATGATATTTATTTGCCATTCGGTGCAGAATGATTACAATTATTATCATTAGTGTGGTCATCATGGCTTTTTCCCCCTTGATATACGCAACCGTACGCATTACCCGCACCATTTGTCTAGACATCATATTTTTACATTACAATGGTAATAGCAACTCTTTTTATTTTAGATATTTTGTGTTAAGTGTCAGCACTTTTTTTTAAGAAAATAAAGCCCAGATTATTATTATTATTATTATTGCACCATTAAACTGGTTTTAAGCCCATTGTGGCCCTCCCTCGCCCCAGGAGACATATAATGGCAGATATCTCCCCCCTTCTGCGCCCCCCACCGCACCCCCTCAATTTTCTTTAAGCGACACCCCTAATTCAATTCGAGGAAAGCAACATACATAATATATTAGACAGACACTTCTCTGCTTTTCCACAAACAAATGTTTTCTTTTTCAAAACAAACATGTTGGAATTATCCTGTAACTCAAAAGAAAACTTCCGTTTTGGAGGAAAACTCAATGAAGAGATAATATTATTAGTGTTTTCTCTTGAAAGAATTCACAGACAGTGACAAGCTTGAAGAAGGCAAATTAAGATTGTGTGGCAGGGGACACAATTTCAAACAGCTTTGCGCTATTTATCCTATGGTCTGGTTTGATCAAGCGATTGGCCCAATCAAATTTCGGCAGCTACCGGAAGTGGAATATGAGATGGTACTGGAGGCTCAAGATGGAGGGTCCCTGTGCGCAGAATGCGGGGAATATGCACGTGCTGGGCCGGCCCGGCTTTGTCAGTTGCATATGCGATTCGTTTACAATACAAATATGTTTACGGAGATTGTCAATTATAGCAAACATGGGGGGAGTGTCTAGCTAGAGATTGTTCAATAGGCATGGCTCAGTAGACATATTAAGTAGACACAGGTCAGTAGACGTAATAGGTAGACATCGCTCAGTAGACATAGATCAGTAGACAATAAGCAAACATAGCTCAGTAGACATATTAAGTAGACACATGTCAGTAGACGTAATAGGTAGACATCGCTCAGTAGACATAGATCAGTAGACAATAAGCAAACATAGCTCAGTAGACATTACAAGTAGATATAGCTCATTAAGCAGACATAGATCAGAGGACCTAATACGTAGACATAGGTCAATAGACATAATAGGTAGACATAGCTCAGTTGACATAATAAGTAGACATAGATCAGTAAACATAATAAGTAGACATAGATTAGTACACAATAAGTAGACCATATCCCAGTAGACTGAATTAGCAGAAGTAAAATAAAATAAATGTTAACATTTGCGACGTTGGGAGGAACAATGTGTGATCCACTGCTTGATGGGCAGCAATAGCTTTTGTCATTCCCTGTCACTGTAGAAACTCTTTAATGTCATCAGTTTATGTTCAACTATGATGACCTCTTGATTTCGCATCAGGAAGTTCAATGTGTAGCTCCTGTAAGTAAAAGTAAAGGACCCTTTTCCACGCCTTTAGGCGTATAGGGCATATAGGGCTAGACCTATATTTTAATAGACCAATCGGCAGAAGATGGGTGATGTGGTCAGCATCACGCCGGCTGCCTTTACTTTCCCGGGACTGCACCCGGTACCCACTCAAGGCTGGGTCGACCTGGGAGCCAAAGTCTTTTTTGAAAAATGTCTGGCTCCACCAGGGTGTGGCTCCTGTATTGGTTGTTATTCTGGCTACATTATAACGAGATAACCAAACCATTTGATCACTAACTACAAGAAGACACCGCTAAAAAGACTTATTAATTCTTTACAATAAGTAGACATAACTCAGTAGACATAATAAATAGATGTATCTCAGTAGATATAATAAGCAGATAATTTCAGTTAACATAAGTAGATATATCTAAGTAGACATAATAAGTAGATATATCAAAGTAGACATAATAAGTAGATATATATAAGTAGACATAATAAGTAGATATTAGGGTGACATATATCTAAGTAGACATAATAGGTAGATATATCTAAGTAGTCATAATAAGTAGATATATCTAAGTAGACATAATAAGTAGATATATCTAAGTAGACATAATAAGTAGATATATCAAAGTAGACATAATAAGTAGATATATCTAAGTAGACATGATAGGTAGATATATCTAAGTAGACATAATAAGTAGATATATCTAAGTAGACATAATAAGTAGATATATCTAAGTAGACATAATAAGTAGATATATCTAAGTAGACATAATAAGTAGATATATCTAAGTAGACATAATAAGTAGATATATCTAAGTAGACATAATAAGTAGATATATCTAAGTAGGACATAATAAGTAGATATATCTAAGTAGACATAATAAGTAGATATATCTAAGTAGACATAATAAGTAGATATATCTAAGTAGACATAATAAGTAGATATATCTAAGTAGACATAATAAGTAGATATATCTAAGTAGACATAATAAGTAGATATATCTAAGTAGACATAATAAGTAGATATATCTAAGTAGACATAATAAGTAGATATATCTAAGTAGACATAATAAGTAGATATATCTAAGTAGACATAATAAGTAGATATATCTAAGTAGACATAATAAGTAGATATATCTAAGTAGACATAATAAGTAGATATATCTAAGTAGAGATCATAAGTAGATATATCTAAGTAGAGATCATAGGTAGATATATCTAAGTAGACATAATAAGTAGATATATCTAAGTAGACATAATAAGTAGATATATCTAAGTAGACATAATAAGTAGATATATCTAAGTAGACATAATAAGTAGATATATCTAAGTAGACATAATAAGTAGATATATCTAAGTAGACATAATAAGTAGATATATCTAAGTAGACATAATAAGTAGATATATCTAAGTAGACATAATAAGTAGATATATCTAAGTAGACATAATAAGTAGATATATCTAAGTAGAGATCATAAGTAGATATATCTAAGTAGACATAATAAGTAGATATATCTAAGTAGACATAATAAGTAGATATATCTAAGTAGACATAATAAGTAGATATATCTAAGTAGAGATCATAAGTAGATATATCTAAGTAGAGATCATAGGTAGATATATCTAAGTAGACATAATAAGTAGATATATCTAAGTAGACATAATAAGTAGATATATCTAGGTAGACATAATAAGTAGATATATCTAAGTAGACATAATAGGTAGATATATCTAAGTACACATAATAAGTAGGTATATCTAAGTAGACATAATAAGTAGATATATCTAAGTAGACATAATAAGTAGATATATCTAAGTAGACATAATAAGTAGATATTAGGGTGACATATATCTAAGTAGACATAATAGGTAGATATATCTAAGTAGTCATAATAAGTAGATATATCTAAGTAGACATAATAAGTAGATATATCTAAGTAGACATAATAAGTAGATATATCTAAGTAGACATAATAAGTAGATATATCTAAGTAGACATAATAGGTAGATATATCTAAGTAGACATAATAAGTAGATATATCTAAGTAGACATAATAAGTAGATATATCTAAGTAGACATAATAAGTAGATATATCTAAGTAGACATAATAAGTAGATATATCTAAGTAGACATAATAAGTAGATATATCTAAGTAGACATAATAAGTAGATATATCTAAGTAGACATAATAAGTAGATATATCTAAGTAGACATAATAAGTAGATAATATCTAAGTAGACATAATAAGTAGATATATCTAAGTAGACATAATAAGTAGATATATCTAAGTAGACATAATAAGTAGATATATCTAAGTAGACATAATAAGTAGATATATCTAAGTAGACATAATAAGTAGATATATCTAAGTAGACATAATAAGTAGATATATCTAAGTAGACATAATAAGTAGATATATCTAAGTAGACATAATAAGTAGATATATCTAAGTAGACATAATAAGTAGATATATCTAAGTAGACATAATAAGTAGATATATCTAAGTAGAGATAATAAGTAGATATATCTAAGTAGAGATCATAGGTAGATATATCTAAGTAGACATAATAAGTAGATATATCTAAGTAGACATAATAAGTAGATATATCTAAGTAGACATAATAAGTAGATATATCTAAGTAGACATAATAAGTAGATATATCTAAGTAGACATAATAAGTAGATATATCTAAGTAGACATAATAGTAATAAGTAGATATATCTAAGTAGACATAATAAGTAGATATATCTAAGTAGACATAATAAGTAGATATATCTAAGTAGACATAATAAGTAGATATATCTAAGTAGAGATCATAAGTAGATATATCTAAGTAGAGATCATAGGTAGATATATCTAAGTAGACATAATAAGTAGATATATCTAAGTAGACATAATAAGTAGATATATCTAAGTAGACATAATAAGTAGATATATCTAGGTAGACATAATAAGTAGATATATCTAAGTAGACATAATAGGTAGATATATCTAAGTACACATAATAAGTAGGTATATCTAAGTAGACATAATAAGTAGATATATCTAAGTAGACATAATAAGTAGATATATCTAAGTAGACATAATAAGTAGATATATCTAAGTAGACATAATAAGTAGATATATCTAAGTAGACATAATAAGTAGACATAATAAGTAGATATATCTGAGTAGACATAATAAGTAGATATATTTAAGTAGAGATCATAAGTAGATATATCTAAGAAGACATAATAAGTAGATATATCTAAGTAGACATAATAAGTAGATATATCTAAGTAGACACAATAAGTAGATATAATAAGTACGTACGTCTCTGTAGACATATTAAGCAGACATAGCTCAGTAGAAATAACAAAGTATACAAACTAAGAAGACATAGTTCAGTAAATATAATAAAAAGACATAATCAGAAGATACCGCGAAACCGGTAAAAAGGATAGACATAATTCAGTAGACACCATCATCAGTCAGCAAGTCCTTTACAGAACGTCGCTCTCTCCACGGCACGCCTGAAAGTATCCCTTTCCCAAGCCAGATCTCCAGACTCATGTGCTTTTGATGTTAGTGCATCTTCAATGTTTTGTATCCATCTTTGCGGAGGTCGACCCCTGCCTCGCCTTCCACAAAATGCACACTCCATCACCGTCTTTTCCGTGCCACCAAGACGTTTGATATGGCCAAAATACTTTAATGTCATTAGACATAATAAGTAGATATAAATAGAAAGGCTCAATAGGCATATTAGTAGAACGGCTCAATAGACATATTAGTAGAACGGCTCAATAGACATATTAGTAGAACGGCTCAATAGACATATTAGTAGAACGGCTCAATAGACATATTAGTAGAACGGCTCAATAGACATATTAGTAGAACGGCTCAATAGACATATTAGTAGAACGGCTCAATAGACATATTAGTAGAACGGCTCAATAGACATATTAGTAGAAAGGCTCAATAGACATATTAGTAGAACGGCTCAATAGACATATTAGTAGAACGGCTCAATAGACATATCAGTAGAGATAATAAGTTACCATAGCTCAGAAGAAATACGAATCCAAAAGGTAAAAAGATAAATTTCAATAGGTTTTACTCCTTTAGTGATTAAAACAAAACCACAAAACAGTACACTGCTTCTTTGAGGGTGCATATGAAAAGTTAAACTATCATTATGACGTCACCGTGTTGGTCAGCACCCTAATGTCACGTGCTTAAGACTCCTAACATCCTTTACAACAACATTGACATGTTACGAAACAATGGCATGATTATTATTATAATGTATATTTTAAGAAGAAGAAGAAGAAGAAGAAGAAGAAGAAGAAGAAGAAGAAGAAGAAGAAGAAGAAGAAGAAGAAGAAGAAGAAGGAGAAGAAGACATATTAGTAGGTTTTCATCTGAATCCCACCCGTAGTAATAAAATCCATTTGTTTTCCAGGCAGCCAAATCACAGATATATAAAGCTACAGATAAATGCTAACCGATTACATGAGCAGAAACATTTATAAATAGCAGAAATATGTACCAGTTTCTAGGCCCAGGTTTTCTGTAAATATTTTCAATCTTGTTCTTCTTTATTCCGAGCCATTTGGGAGGGTGGGGCGGTGGTGGGGGCGGGGGAAAAAAAAAGGGGGGGGGAGCGAGGGGGTTCATTGCTGCAGATTTCACCCGCTTCCAGTGTTTTTGTTTTCTGTCATCTGCCCTTTTCTGCGCCAATGCAGTCATTTATCCCTCACACTATCAGTAATTAGGTTGTGATTTAAGCAGATTATCTTCTTCTTCTTCTTCTTCTTCTTCTTCTTCTTCTTCTTCTTCTTCTTCTTCTTCTTCTTCTTCTTCTTCTTCTTCTTCTTCTTCTTCTTCTTCTTCTTCTTTTTCTACTTCTTCTTCTTCTTCTTCTTCTTCTTCTTCTTCTTCTTCTTCTTCTTCTTCTTCTTCTTCTTCTTCTTCTTCTTCTTCTTCTTCTTCTTCTTCTACTTCTTCTTCTTCTCCTTCTTCTTCTTCTTCTTCTTCTTCTTCTTCTTCTTCTTCTTCTTCTTCTTCTTCTTCTTCTTCTTCTTCTTCTTCTTCTTCTTCTGCTTCTTCTTCTTCTTCTCCTTCTTCTTCTTCTTCTTCTTCTTCTTCTTCTTTTTCTTCTTCTTCTTCTTCTTCTTCTTCTTCTTCTTCTTCTTCTTCTTCTTCTTCTTCTTCTTCTTCTTCTTCTTCTTTTTCGTGTTCACCAGTTGTAAACTCTGGCGGAAAGTTCTGGTTGCTCATCAACTTTTATACTGCTTCCGTGGCTAAGGCGTTGCGAGTCCGACTCGTGAGCCAGCATACCGCGATCGAAATCCACTGCATGCTGCGTGGATTTTTGTCGTGGTATGGGACTTCGCAGGTCGACCCAGCCTAAAAAAATGGGCTTTCCTGGGAAAGTAAAGACAGCCGGCGTAATGCTGACCACATTACCCACAGAGTGCTGATGGTCTGTAAAATTATGGGACGCTCTGCCCATATGCCCGATGCGCCGAAAGGCATGAAAAGGGATCTTTCCTTTTTTTTTTTACCTGTTTCAAAACCTGAGTGTTGCGTGTGCATCCATTTTACAAATCTGACCCACGTGTATGAAGACTGTTGGTGCCTTGCCTCTCAGACACATGCACTCCGACTTTGAAGGAAGCTCTCAATTAGTCGACACTTGCCCCGTGCTTTTAGGTAGGCAGTGGGTCTATTCTTGTTTTCATTATAACAGGGCCCTGAAACCCACACAGGGATTAAACAGATTATGAACTGCTTTTGGGCTTCTCAATTTCTGTTGTCCGCCATTTGCATATGTAATGGGGTCAAACATGAGCTGAGCTTAGTTGTGTTGAGTTGTGTTAACCTGAGATAAGTCGAGTTGAGTCGAGTCGAGTCAAGAATTGACATCACAGCACTCGGGGCATTCCCATGTATGCTCCGTACTCATCTTCAGCAGCCAGTGCAGAGTTCTAATACAGATGGTACCGGTCACAATCTAGTTATATTTACGTCTTGCCTTTCCTCTGAGTGTAGTGAGCCGGCCACATCCTCTGGTTACACCCAGGTGCCTCATTCTCCCCAGGCCATATTAATCTTCTTTCTTTACTGTAAGAAAGCTGGTTTGCAAGATAGCTATGTCACTTTTGAAATGGCTTGTTTACCCTAGAACAAATACAGCTACCTACAATCTACAACCCTCAAACAACGCTCGGATTCCAATAGACATTCTGCCAGTTTATTGCTTCTATTCCATCACATGTACTCAGTAGCAATCCTCGCTGTTCACTACCACAAAAATTCTACAATATTAATTTACTCAACGTCGACTACACTCAATTAAAACTACAGTGACGACATCAAGACTGTCCTCTTCTAACGAGTCTACCTCGGACTTTCCCTCGCTTACCGTTCAGCCCCGGGTATCTCGTGCGATCGTTTATCGCACGGATTTTCTGCCTGACTTGCTGTGAGCAAGGAGACCATGCAAAGCACCTCATCACATCAACTGATTCCGTTGCTTGTTCCCAAAGGGCCTTGACCACATCTGCCTTGTCATGTATCAATTCACCACCCAGTGGTGCAGATCCAGCAAATCCGTCTGCCTGTTCATTACCCTCCACGCCGGCATAGCCTGGAGAAAATCTTTTCAGTGAAGCTTGCTACTCTGCTCGAAGCATCTCTGTTTTCAACTTTCCCAGCATGCTTTTAGAGTCTGTTACAATTACGACATGTTTGTGAATCTTGTTCTTTTGCCACCGGAGAGCTGCAGTTACCGCCTCCACCTCCATTCTCATACTAGATGTTGTAGTATCATATGCTAGGTTGTCTTGAACCAAAGATTGTCCATTCGCCTTCGCTACGAAAAACGGAAAACATTTCAACCAAAAAAAAAACTTCAAACATTTGTCATACGACTTTTCTCAAAAGTCTTGAAAGTGTACACCCGACTGCAAAGCTCCCGTAGAACAATTGGTCTTATCGGAGATTTTTACATTGAAGGGCGGAAATGTGGAGTGTCACAGGACGGCAGACATACGGATTGGTTTTACAGTTGTGACAACTCGCCTATCTGAAATAGAAAGGCCATGATCAACACAGCGACGCACGAGTTGTGCTTCACCGTACAGCAGTTGACAGCTTTTATAGTGTTGTTTTCTCAGTGCTAGTTAGGGAATCTCCGGGGAGAAAACTTTGGCCACGGATTAAAACTGGATACACTTGACAAAAACTGTGAACTGAGAGATATGCTCCAGCTGGGAGCTACACGGCTCATTCACATTAAAACACCCGGGTGTTTGTGTCCCTTTGGCAACTACGATGTAATTAGTAATTAGTTTGTTTGTTGTTTGTTTTAGTATCCAGAAGCCATGAGTTGTTACCCCTTAGGCTCGGTATTATGGATATCGCAACTCTTCGGCCTTGATGCCATTGTAAATACCGTAAATCTGAGAGAAATGTGGCTTTTCTGCCTACCCCCGGGAGTGAACCCAGACTACAAGAAGTTCGTCACCCGGTCACTGCGCAATCCTGTTTAGCCAACTACGCTAGAGAGCCGGGCTATTAGTAAAGATCACCATCAATGCACTCCGGACATATCCATTGGTGCTCATATCTCCTCCTGAAATGCTTCGCAACTGTAAAACGACCGACGACCTGGTTCTGTGTTGATTTATCAAACGTCTTGTCCCCTTAGTGTAGTGGCCCTCAACCTTCCTAATGACGCGAACCTTTATTTCAGCCCGGTTCTTTATTAATATCCTACCCCAGATGAAGTCACATGTTAGTCCAAAATTTCAGAGGGTGGTAAGACTGTGTTTCCCTGCTTTCTGATGCTTTTAACGACCTCAAAACATCTAGAACTGGACCTAAACCCAACCTACCCACGTCCCACGAAAGAATGCAGCCTAGGTCCCACGACTGCATGCAGCTTATCTACCACCCCCTGAATTATTAGACTGTTCAGTGACCTGTGAATTTTCCCTGTTTCGGGTAGGATATTATTGAAGCATCCCGTTCCCTCCTTTTTTTTTTTTTAGCTACCCCAAACAATTATCTGCCTTCATAAATTTAATGAGTATGTGTTTTCCGATGGTCTGAGGCGACCCCTGTGAAAGGGTCGTTCGACCCCCAAAACAGGGCCTCGACTGGCAGGTTGAGAACCACTGCTGCAATGTTCATTTATTACAGCTCCAGGCTGCACGATTGTGTTCATCAGCCTAGACACGGAAATGGGGTCATTCCCTTTGCTGTGTTCGTCTCCTAACCGTTGACAGCCTGGATGTTGAATGTTAAATTAGGAATCGATATCACAGCACTCGGGACACTACCATAAGTGCTCAGTCCCCATCTTCAACAGCAAGCGAAGAATTCCAATTCTGATGGTACCAGTAACCGTCTGATTGTATGTCCGTCTCATCCTTGCCCTGAGTGTTGATCGTCGGCAAGATCACCTGGTAACTCATCGCAGCGCCATTCTCCTCAGACCGTAATGATCTATCTGCGCCTCCGCACTGTTCACCCGTTCCCAAAGGGCCCTCACACTTGACAGCCTGGATAAAAACATTCACATCCATCAAAATGTCAGATATCAAAAGAAACTATCACCGACAACTGGCAATTAAGTGATAACAAATCAATATGATTGTTGACACTGTTTACTGATGATATCTGCTATTTCTTGGTCTGATGTACGGCACAAAGGAGATCACTCCCTACATCAAGCTGGCAGGGCTGTTTTGTTTTCATGGCTGCTAAAGCTACGAAAGTCCGGATTATTACAAGTACCAGTGCACTTAATTTTGAAATATCGTAAAGACGCACCCCCTCCCTCTCTCCCCTTTTGTTCTGAAACTTCGACACCCCCGCCACTTATCCCCTTAACACTCCCCCCCCCCCCTCCCCCCACCCCCAATTTTTTTTTTTTTTTTTTTTTTGTCTGAGGAGGACATCCCCTCCCCCAGTTAAAGAAGACAATTTTAGAACAGTGTGGGTTGGGAAGGTACGAGCGTAGCAACTTACCTTCACAATCACATACCTGAAAGCGTGTAGGACTGAACGCGCCTTTATAAATACCAGAGCGCCGACACCGACACTTTGTATTAAATGCTTGACACAATGACAAGAGAAATTGTGACAGCCAAGTTTGATTGTATAATTAGCCTGTCCCATTGACTAGCTCCTGGTATCGCCGGTGTTATTCAGCAATGACGATAGTTTCAATCTGCCAGCGTGGCTCATTATCTTTATTCGGCAAACTCCACCTCAGATATTTTTACCCATACATCCATTCTTCATTAACTCTTTCTCTCTGTTTCTCAAATAAATCACTCAACAGTCGTCCATGCAGACAGCTGTAGACGCGCTCTTTATTGTGAATATGCAGGGTTTGGTTACTTACTTAGAGCTGGACTGTCTTATCATTACTATATTATTATTATTATTATTATTATTTATTATTATTATTATTATTATTATTATATTTCTTATTCTTTTTGATTTTCAAATGTTAAGGAATTTTTTACGTGCGCAACAATACACACAGGAGTCTGATCTCACTACCCAGAGACCAGGGGAAATTACTAGAAGTCCACGTGAAAAATCCCAGCCTTCACCGGGGTTTGAACCCGGGACCTCCAGCACTCGAGGCGGATGCCATGCCTCGAGACCACTCTTTGTCATATAACTGTTGATCAAAGTAGTCTCCATATATATCTGTTATTCATTCGCCTTTCTTTAATTCATCCTGTTTAATATTCATCAGTTTTCTCAATCATTTGTTTTCGAATGTGTTCAACTTTCGTTCCATGCCTTTCCCGGTTCTAAAACTTTAACTGGCATTTGTTAAAACTGCAATAACAGTACAGCTCAAATTACACGGTAATATAAAAATTGTAAGTGATTGCTCTGCCATATTTATATTAACAAATCTAGATTTTCTTTTATAGAGTTTGTTAAACCATATTTCACCAGCTTTGTTAAAAAAAAAATAGAAATAAAGCAGGTTATAACAGAATGCTAATCTACCTTCGTAGTGGTGTAGCGGCTAAACGCTCGCCTGCAGGATGCCAAGTCGTGGGTTCGGGACATGACTTTGGCTGTCAGGTCGACTTAATCCTAAATGGGTACCAGGTAAAGTCTTGAGAAGGAAAGACAGCCGGCGTGATGACCTAAGTGCCGACTTGTCTATGAAATATAGATCTAGCTCTAAATACCCAGCACCTCTGATGGTGTGGGGGAAATGTCCCTTAATCTGCAGGCAGAACGTGAGGGACCCGTTTCGACTCTTTGAGACAGTATGGTAGCGTCGGTTGGTCAGCTGATTGAACATGATAACTGTGTATGGCACGCGAGTGATGTTATAAATATCCAAATGGCCTTTAGCCAAAGTAAAGGTCCCCCCATCGCTTCTCTAGTACAGGGATGCTCCCGAATTCTCGCGCATACCCTTGACCTTTACTTTGGCGCATTTGAAAGCGTGAATCCTCCGGCAGTGTCCAAACACTTTGTTTGGATTAGCCATTTTCTGCCGCCTATTTTGCTTGCTGCTGTTGATTCAGTAATAAAGACAGACGCGCGCATCTCCCGACAGAACAGCGCCAAGAACGCGCCATATCAAGTGTCCGATCTCGTCTTCTTGACCACATTAGACCGGCCTGTGATTGTTATTGTTCTCCGCCATGTTTTAATACGAATTGAGACGTCTGTTTCCGGTGTGCCCTGGCGAGTTGCTCCAAGAAACAAGACAATAGACAACGAGAGAAGCAGACGTTGGGGAAACAGATGTAGTCTCCGGGCTTGAAAAACATAGAAAGTCGGCGTGGAGCTGGTGCCATGTTCTAACAACGAAACAATGTTTGTGGTTGCGTTGTTTATTTGGTAAGCATCGGCTACACGACGGCGAGGCCATTTCCGTTAATTCCAGCGATAAATGTCTCAAAGATGTAGAATGATACTGATTATGGTTAACGTTGTTGTTCCACTGTGTCGTTTGTGCGATTTTGATTTGTTTCAAATTCTTCTTCTTCTTCTTCGCATTCACCAGTTGTAAACTCTGGCGGAAAGTTCTGTTGTTCATCCACTTCTGGACTGCAGTCCTGTTCCAGAACCTGAGTGTTGCGTGTGCATCCATTTTACAGATCTGACTCATTTGTATGCAGACTGCTGGTTCCTTGCCTCTCAGGCAGATGCACTCCGATTTCGAAGGTAGCTCCCAATAAGCTCGACTCTTACGACATGCTTTTGGGTAGGCAGTGGGTCTTTTTTGTTTTCCCTATAAAAAGGCCCCGTAACCCACACAGGGAGCATTTCACATACTATATTCAGCATATATGTTATGCCGAAAGTGCTGAGTAAAGTGACACTGAAAATATAAATTTACAAAAAAACAAAACAAAAAGTTTAAAAGAAGGATTTGATCTCAGGACATTCGACGTATTATGCAGATGTGCTAACAACGGCACTGCGTAAAATCTAACAGATACCCTCTTTCTGAACTTCAGTATTTAGCGATCTGACAGACAGCGACAAGTATAATATAACAGATAATTAAATCATAACGTAGTCACCCTGGCGTAGCGGCTAGACGCTCGCATGCGGATCGGAAGGTCGTGGGTTCGCTCCCTGGTGAAGCCGGGCTATTTTCAATAATGACTTTTGGCATGTAGACCCAGCTTTGAGTTGTTAGCAGGTTCAGTTCTGGAAAGTAAAGGCGGCCAGCGTGATGCTAACTACATCACCCATCTTTTGCCTTGTCTATAAAAATATACGTCTAGCCCTATATGCCCTACACACCTAAGGCGTGGAAAAGGGTCCTTTACTTTTTACTATCATTCTTTTACTATCTATCTTATCTTTTGCTATCTATCTTATCTTTTACTATCTATCTTTCTATCTATCTATCTATCTATCTATCTATCTATCTATCTATCTATCTATCTATCTATCTATCTGATCTACTATCTATCTATCTATCTATCTATCTATCTATCTATCTATCTATCTATCTACTATCTATCTATCTACTATCTATCTATTATCTATCTATCTATCTATCTATCTATCTATCTATCTATCTCTATCTATCTATCTATCTATCTATCTATCTATATCTATCTATCTATCTATCTATCTATCTATATCTATCTATCTATCTATCTATCTATCTATCTATCTATCTATCTATCTATCTATCTATCTATCTATCTATCTATCTATCTATCTATCTATCTATCTATCTATCTATCTATCTATCTATCTATCTATCTATCTATCTATCTATCTATCTATCTATCTATCTATCTATCTATCTATCTATCTATCTATCTATCTATCTATCTATCTATCTATCTATCTATCTATCTATCTATCTATCTATCTATCTATCTATCTATCTATCTATCTATCTATCTATCTATCTATCTATCTATCTATCTATCTATCTATCTATCTATCTATCTATCTATCTATCTATCTATCTATCTATCTATCTATCTATCTATCTATCTATCTATCTATCTATCTATCTATCTCTATCTATCTATCTATCTATCTATCTATCTATCTATCTATCTATCTATCTATCTATCTATCTATCTATCTATCTATCTATCTATCTATCTATCTCTATCTATCTATCTATCTATCTATCTATCTCTATCTATCTATCTATCTATCTATCTATCTATCTATCTATCTATCTATCTATCTATCTATCTATCTATCTATCTATCTATCTATCTATCTATCTATCTATCTATCTATCTATCTATCTATCTATCTATCTATCTATCTATCTATCTATCTATCTATCTATCTATCTATCTATCTATCTATCTATCTATCTATCTATCTATCTATCTATCTATCTATCTATCTATCTATCTATCTATCTATCTATCTATCTATCTATCTATCTATCTATCTATCTATCTATCTATCTATCTATCTATCTATCTATCTATCTATCTATCTATCTATCTATCTATCTCTATCTATCTATCTATCTATCTATCTATCTATCTATCTATCTATCTATCTATCTATCTATCTATCTATCTATCTATCTATCTATATCTATCTATCTATCTATCTATCTATCTATATCTATCTATCTATCTATCTATCTATCTATCTATCTATCTATCTATCTATCTATCTATCTATCTATCTATCTATCTATCTATCTATCTATCTATCTATCTATCTATCTATCTATATCTATCTATCTATCTATCTATCTATCTATCTATCTATCTATCTATCTATCTATCTATCTATCTATCTATCTATATCTATCTATCTATCTATCTATCTATCTATCTATCTATCTATCTATCTATCTATCTATCTATCTATCTATCTATCTCTATTTATCTATCTATCTATCTATCTATCTATCTCTATCTATCAATTTCTATCTATCTACTCTACCTTCTATCTATCTATCTATTTCATCTATCTATCTATCTCACTGTCTATCTATCTGTCTATCTATCTATCTCTATCTATCTATCTATCTATCTATCTATCTTTTCTATCTATCTATCTATCTATCTATCTATCTCTACTATCTATCTATCTCTATCTATCTATCTATTTATCTCTTTCTTTATCTATCTATCTATCTATCTATCTATCTATTTTTTTATCTATCTATCTATCTATCTATCTAACTATCTATCTATCTATCTATCTATCTATCTATCTATCTTCTATTTATCTTCTTACTATCTATATTTACTATCTATCATTTACTATATATCGCCTACTATCTATCTTTTACTCTCTATCTTTCACTATCTATCTTTTACCATCTAGCTTTTACTATCAATATGTTACTATCTACCTTTTACCATCTATCTTTTAAAATCTATCTTTTACTATCAATCTTTTCCTAGCTATCTTTTACAATCTATCTTTTCCTATCTATTGTTTACTATCAATATTTTTACTATACATCTTTTACAATCTGTCTTTTATTATTTATCGCTCAATTCCGTCTACATACAAGCCAGTGCATTCACTATTTGAGAACCGTCAGCCCGACACCCTAGACACGACCTCCTTCATAGTTTATGTAAACAGAATCAGGTGGTCCCATAAACATTTACTCACTCATTTTTGTTAGCTCATTGTCTACTGTTTACACGTCGATAACTAGTGACAATTTGCTAAACAGAAACTATCTAGATATTATAGCGTTGAGCCACAAGAAATCCTATTAAATAGTGACGTTTTTACTGAGTTTCCAGAATGCAACCAGTTTATTGTTTTAGCATATAGTTTCTCAAAGTGGGTGATACTGCACACTTAAAGTTAAACGGATTTAACGGACTTTATGAAATGAGCTAAGGCCAAGTGTACAGTAGTAACAATGCCGACTTTAATATAGGCCAAGTAGCAGTTCTGGTCAACTAGAATGTGCGGACTAGGCTAAAACTCTGTGTAGTAAATAGGGACACTGCAATTTTTTAACTTGTGTATTTACCTTGCTTTCTGTTCACATTTTCGAAATAAGCTGTAGTGTAGGGTTAAGTGTTGTTATCTATGCCTGCGATGTGTTCAGTGCCTCGAATTATGATACCTCGAGTGGATATGTGAGTGTGTTTAAATGTTCTTCGGGTGCTGAGTTAGGAGAAAGATAGTGTAGTATGTATGAAACATGTTCTTTTTAAAGACGGTAATAGTTTGGCGATTACGGCTAATCCATTTGTAATGGGACTAGTCGCCATATGTGTAGTTCGGTGAAAACGGTGTTGAAGACAGATGAAAGAATGGTAAAGGTATCTTTTTAAAAAATATATATACTTTTTAAACCCGCATTTATTTCGTCCGTTATATCACAGAATAAAGCACAATTTGGTTACTTAATTGTCATTATTCATAGCTATACCTTTTTGTGTGTTCGACGATAAATTACAGATTTGCGGTAGGGGGAGTTTCATTCCTTATTATTTTTTTATTTAATTATACCTTACCATAAAGCACAGAAAAATTGTATGCCGTTTACCAATAAAAGTTGCCTTCAGTCTACACTTTGCTGCCCCCCCCCCCCTTCACTTCTCTTCCTCGGTTGGACTCTCGTACCACTGTCCGAAAACCATAAAAGCGTTGTTTTTTAAACAGCCTGCTGCAGAAATCGAACCCTAGTACTCGTTGATCATGGAATTGTTAAACGCATTCACTACCCTCTAAGCCACGGAGCCGCCTGGAAACCACTATACAGCTGTAAATTACTAGACACTAGTATATAAAAAATTGTTTTTACGACCTCAAATAAATGAATTCGTGCTAAAGATATCCAGGATTGAGCAGCAGTGAGCGTAATCAAGCTACCGCTTACAGCAGAGCCATCCAAAAAGTTAACTCAGTGGCCATCATGTTCTGGAAATGGAGATAGTCACGGGCCGGATACCCAAGCCACAGCATTGAAAGCTCATTAATACAATACAATTTGCATGTGATCCGCGGGCCATCTGCTAGGCCTCTGCTAGCGAGAGTGGGCCAGCGGGCCGCCAGTTGAATTTCCTGCCCTACCCCTACACTGTCCGGACTTCGGGTTACTTGGTAACCTTCTGGACCCTAGACCCTTGTGGTTAAACTTATTTCTGGGATTTTTACTTGGAGGATTCTCATCCTATTAGTGACGCTTTGAGTCACGGGATGTTAATCTCTCAGTATGCGGTCCTAGAGGGGTTCAGCTTTACTCCCTCGATGGTGAGCTATTGTTTCTATAACCTCTGTGGCTCCTCCGAGTAATCATTATGTGTCCTTGTCATATCTGTAAAACTGATGTGCACGTTAAGTCAAGTTCTGGAACAATACCACAGTCCAGAAGTGGATGAACCACCAGAACTTTCCGCAGAAGTTCACAGCTGATGAACACTTAGAAGAAGAAGAAGAAGAAGAAGAAGAAGAAGAAGAAGAAGAAGAAGAAGAAGAAGAAGAAGAAGAAGAAGAAGAAGAAGAAGAAGAAGAAGAAGAAGAAGAAGAAGAAGAAGAAGAAGAAGAAGAAGAAGAAGAAGAAGAAGAAGAAGAAGAAGAAGAAGAAGAAGAAGAAGAAGAAGAAGAAGAAGAAGAAGAAGAAGAAAGAAGAAGAAGAAGAAGAAGAGAGAAGAAGAAGAAGAAGAAGAAGAAGAAGAAGAGAAGAAGAAGAAGAAGAAGAAGAAGAAGAAGAAGAAGAAGAAGAAGAAGAAGAAGAAGAAGAAGAAGAAGAAGAAGAAGAAGAAGAAGAAGAAGAAGAAGAAGAAGAAGAAGAAGAAGAAGAAGAAGAAGAAGAAGAAGAAGAAGAAGAAGAAGAAGAAGAAGAAGAAGAAGAAGAAGAAGAAGAAGAAGAAGAAGAAGAAGAAGAAGAAGAAGAAGAAGAAGAAGAAGAAGAAGAAGAAGAAGAAGAAGAAGAAGAAGAAGAAGAAGAAGAAGAAGAAGAAGAAGAAGAAGAAGAAAGAAGAAGAAGAAGAAGAAGAAGAAGAAGAAGAAGAAGAAGAAGAAGAAGAAGAAGAAGAAGGAAGAAGAAGAAGAAGAAGAAGAAGAAGAAGAAGAAGAAGAAGAAGAAGAAGAAAGAAGAAGAAGAAGAAGAAGAGAAGAAGAAGAAGAAGAAGAAGAAGAAGAAGAAGAAGAAGAAGAAGAAGAAGAAGAAGAAGAAGAAGAAGAAGAAGAAGAAGAAGAAGAAGAAGAAGAAGAAGAAGAAGAAGAAGAAGAAGAAGAAGAAGAAGAAGAAGAAGAAGAAGAAGAAGAAGAAGAAGAAGAAGAAGAAGAAGAAGAAGAAGAAGAAGAAGAAGAAGAAGAAGAAAGAAGAAGAAGAAGAAGAAGAAGAAGAAGAAGAAGAAGAAGAAGAAGAAGAAGAAGAAGAAGAAGAAGAAGAAGAAGAAGAAGAAGAAGAAGAAGAAGAAGAAGAAGTCAGTTGCTTGCAGAAATTGTCTACCTTTCAAAACATCTCCAAAATAGTGTCTCAACTTTTCTCTAGGCTGAAGAAAACCGGATATGCGTTGTCAAACAAGCCATCAGATGCCACAGAAAAACACCACGTGACAGCATCGACTGCTTCGCTGTATTGCCTTGGAAAGATAGAGGTGTCAGGGCGCCCTGAGAGCCGCACTTTCTTGCTTGTCCTGTAGCTAGATTGAGATCTCACTAGAAGAAACGAAATGGTTCACTTACAAAACTGTATCACTCCGCCAATTCGCTTTCCCGCGTCTTGTGGGAACTCTTGACACGGGGAGAGCATCTGATAACTTCAGCAGTGTCATGATGCAAAAGTGACTTGTCAGGTTTGAAGACTTCATCAGGAGATAAATTAATATTGTATAAACGGTGTGCATCACTTATATAAACGATGCTGTAGTTGATCTGATAGTCGCCGGGCTGTCTTTATCGAGCAGACCTGATACTCAATGTAGCTGCAATAGCTGTCATAGCGAAAGTGGGAGAAAGATGGCGGCGGAATAAGTAGCGGTGAGGTGGTGTGAGAGTTATACAAATGATTGAGAGATATGCTGAGCTGCTTAAGGCAGAGGGGGAAGAGGGAAGGGTGTGGTAAACTACTTTTATAAAGCTCCCCCCCCCCCCCACCTCCCCCTTTCCGGGAAAAAAGATGTGAAAAACATAAGGTGTACGTTAGTTTTGATGACCGGCTGGCCGAACGCTTTAAAACGCTGAGGCTCTAATGTGGGAGAGCCAGGTTCGAGTCCCGGGTAAGGTTGGGGATTTTTTTTAAAAAAAAAAAAAATTTTCTGTCGGGGACAAAAATAAAACCCTAAGTGTGGTAACAGCATTAGCTATAAATCCTCATACTCACAGACCCCCCCCCCCCCCCCTCCGCCCCCACCACCCACCCACTCTGCTTGGACCACAAAAGTGGTGCATTCTGGCAGAAATGGCAGATGGCATACGACAGTTTTACACAACCAGTTACAACAGACAAGCGACGCAAGGCAAACAACTTACACATTCATCCACGGGGACGCTAAAGAAACACAGAAATTTATAGAGAGTAAATACAGAACTGAATATAGGAATGGATATCAATCAGGTGCCATCTCCGCAATTGAGATTGGCTGATATGTATCTCTAACATGCTCTGCCTCTTGTTTTGGTTGTACACTTACACTCTCCCAGACTGCGGTGTGTCCATCTCTCGACGTTGTCCACGCGTCTGCCGCCAAATCTGTAAACGGATACGCAAGCAAAACTCAAGTTCTGAAATAAGACTAAAGTCCAGAAGTGGAGGAAACACCAGAACTTTCCGCAGGAGTTTACTGGTGTTGAACACGAAAAAGTAGACAATCAGACATATGTGGTCAGACGCACGCAGACCAGTCAAGGTCAAGGTTTCTGTCTTCCAGTCTGCACTAAGGCGCTTTATAAGTTTGATAACTGAGGGTTGGATTGGTGGGGGGGGGGGGGGGGGGGGGGGGCTTTGGTGCAGACAGCGTAATGACCAAACCAACCCTCGAGTAGGGATTTATCTTTTAAAAAACTTAGCGTCTGTAGTGTGTTTCCTAGATGGTAAGGGTGATTTCCAAGAAAAGAATAGTGCCTACAGGTACGATAAGAATCAAAGGCGTTATTTTGGAACAAATACATAAATGTAGGTATCTGGGCTCATGGAAAACTTCAGATGGAAGGTGTATTTATCACAGAGATAAAGAGCCCGGCTCTCTAGCGCAGTTGGCTAAACCGGATTGCGCGGTGACCGGGTGACGAACTCCTTGTGGTAGGCAGAAAAGCCACATTTCCCCCAGATTTACGGTATTTACAATGGAATCAAGGCAGAAAGGTTGCGATATCCATAATACCGAGCCTAAGGGTTAACAACTCATAGCTTCTGGATACTAAAACAAACATACAGAGATAAAGAACAGAATAAACAGGTCAGGCGAAAACTGCCTTTTAAAAAACGAAGAACATTTTGTGCACTAAATCCATGTCACTGGTGGTTAGAAAAAGAATTCTCGCAAGCTATATAGAGCCAGATTTAACATACGGCTGTGAATCCTGGACAATTAATAAACAGGCTAAACAATATCATTAGACCTCGGAGATGTGGTTTTACAAAAGAAACCTTAGAATTCCTTTTTTACAGCTAAGAGAAGTAACTCAGATATTTTGAAGGAGGCGGGTTCTCGTAGATAATTATAACAAACATCAGAAGGAGACAGTCATCATTTTGTTTAGGGCTGTACCGAATAGTGATTTTCACTATTCGGCCGAAAACGAATAGTGAGACCAACTATTCAGCCGAATACGAAGACGAATACGAATAGTGCATCATCATCATCAGGTGCTTGCCGATTGGCATAGCCGATCATGCCTCTCCACAATCTGCTATCTCCTGCAGCATGTATCAGTTCGTGGGCTGTCACACCTCTATGCCTTGCAACAAGATTGTCAAGAATCTTCTCTCATTGTCTTCCTCTATCCCTCCTTCCACAGATCTTTCCAGTGGTCAGTAATGTTCCATTTTCCCTCTTCTCATAACATGGCTGAAAAATGATGACTGCCTCCTTCTGATGTCTGTGATTAATTGTCTTCGGGCTCCAGTCTCTTTCAAAACCATCGTTCGCTCGGCCATTCGTTCGATGTAATTAAAACGCACCTTCATATTCTCGTTAGTAATATCTTTAAATTTGATTTCGGCAAAGACACCCTGAAAGAACGAAAAATGCATGATCTCTCTCTCTCTCTCTCTCTCTCTCTCTCTCTCTCTCTCTCTCTCTCTCTCTCTCTCACACACACACACACACACACAAACACACACACACTCACACACACGCGCACACACACACACGGGAGTAAGGTAACCACTATTCGTATTCGGCCCGACCGCAACTATTCGGCCGAATACCGAATAATTATTAGGTCCACTATGCGGCCCCGAAGCGAATAAGTAGCGAATATTCGGTACCGCCCTAATTTTGTTTACGGTCATGTTATGAGAAGAGGGAAAATGTAATGTAACTACGGGAAAGATTTATGGATAGAGAGACAGAGAAAGACAGCCAGAAAAGATTCTTGACAGCCGTTTGTCATGGCATATTGGGGCGTCAAGATGCGAAATCTCACACGCAGTTGCGGATCGCAGTTTGTGGAGAGGCATGATCGCCCACGCCAGTTGGCAAAACACTTAATGATGATGATGAGTACGTTTCAAAAGTCGTGACTTCACACTCTAACAAATATCTCGTAAACTCCTGTACGGATAAACACGTATTTTTGCATACGATCTTTGACTTCCCAAGTCCTTACGTTTAAAAGAAAGCACGCTGCGGAAGCTTTCTGTTGGTCATTCTTATAAACCAAGCATACTTGTTTTCAAGGTTCAGCATCATCTCGTAACACTACGTGTCGTTGGGTCACTAGTTTCTGTTGACTGTCTGATCAGCTCTCTCCACCTTTGGCGGTCAGTTGCGATCCACTTCATGGTTGCATGCCTGAGACCTGTCCAGTCAGTCAGGTTCTGTAACCAGGTCTTTCTTGGCCTGCCTTTTCTCATCTTTCCCTCTACTAAGTCCTTCAATATTGTTTCTGAGAGGCTCTTATTACATGTCCATACCATTGCATTTTTTCGCCTTTTCACTGTATTAAAAAAGGTTCATATTTGCCAATGTGCTGTATAGTTTTTTGGCGAACCTCTTCGTTTTTAATGTGGTCTCTGTATGATATGTCAAGAATTGCTCTGAAACATCGCATTTCCAATGCTTGCATCTTTCTTTCACGTTTAGCTGTTTAGATCTTCGTTTCATAGCCATTTGTAAATGTACTAATAGCTAGTGCTCTGAGCAATCGAATCTTAGTTTTGCATGAAATGTTTTTGGATCTCCATAATGTTTACTGCTTGGCAAGGATTTATGTTTTCAAGGTAACGGTCTTTTATTTCATCCCTGATTTAGAGAGATAATAAATAAATGGAAAGTCGGAAAGAATCCCAAAAGGGAGTAACAGTTCTTTATGTGCTCTCTTCGTGAATGTCAGACGACAATTTTCAGCTCTGTTTCACAACCTGACTTCGACGATCTGAAAGTCGAACTTCCCTCAAATTGTCTGGCTACAGAGACCACATCCTCCAACTAGCTATTGTTGCCAGCACGATGTTGTGGAAACTTTAGCTCTGACTTCAGACGTGACTCGGGATGACTTTCTGCCAGGAATCGCAGCTGTTAATCTTCAGGCAGTCGTCTTGTCTTTGTCTCCGCGAGTTCCCGCCCATATTTCTGACCCTTTCTTTGAAACGGACACAAAATTAATCTGCTGTGCTGATAGAGCTCTCATGCTCAGAGGGATATGACGCTGCATGTTTCTATATGTGTTCGCATTTGTAATCTACTCATTTTCATCCTAACCTTGTCCTCTCTGTTTTCCTTTGTCTGAAAGGTCCACCGTTGGTTTAAATCTATTCTTCCTGTTAGCAACAAATTATTTATTTATTTATTTATTAACTTAGAATTTGAGCCACTGCAAGCATTTTGATGTTAGGGATCAATTGATTGTGTTTGTAGTCATTCTCGACCAAGCAGCTGTTATGCATCTTCTTCTTTGTCTCATTCTTTTTTTACTTATTTTTCTTATTTTTCTTCGTCTTCTTCTTCTTTTTTTTCTTCTCTTCTTCTTCTTCTTCTTTCTTCTTCTTCTTCTTCTTCTTCTTCTTCTTCTTCTTCCTTATTATTCTTCTTATTATTCTTATTATTATTTCTTCTTCTTCTTCTTATTCTATTATTATTCTTAATATTATTATTTTTCTTCTTCTTCTTCTTCTTCTTCTTCTTATTATTATTATTATTATTATTATTATTATTATTATTATTATTATTATTATTATTATTATTTTTCTTCTTCTTCTTCTTCTTCTTCTTCTTCTTCTTTTTCTTCTTTTTATTATTATTATTATTATTCTTATTATTATTATTATTCTTATTATTATTATTCTTCTTCTTCTTCTTCTTTTTTCTTCTTTTTCTTCTTCTTCTTCTTTTCTTCTTCTTCTCTTATTCTTCTTCTTATTCTTCTTCTTCTTCTTCTTGTTTTCTTCTTTTCTTCTTTTTCTTCTTCTTCTTCTTCTTCTTCTTCTTCTTCTTCTTCTTCTTCTTCTCTTCTTTCTTCTGCCTCTTCTACTTATGTTGGAAATGGGTGTTGAACACGGAAACATAAACAGAAACAGGTTGTATGGCAAACAAAGAAGATATGCTAGTCAGGTTTTACTGAGTACGATAAATATGAAGACACTAAGATAGCTTCTGTTTCGGAAGACAGAGCACGAATGGATCGGACCGATGTGCTTCCACGTCGATATGAATGATAATTTTTTTTTCAAAATCGGCTGTGAGGCAGTTTCACAATCTCGACATAGTGAGGTTCAGTTTATGGTAACATACCTTTTTCTTTTTTCTTTTTATTGTGTGTGTGTGTGTGTGTGTGTGTGTGCGTGCGTGCGTGCGTGCGTGCGTGCGTGCGTGCGTGCGTGCGTGCTTGCGTGCGTGCTTGCGTGGATTTGCTAATATGCATGAGTTAATATTATTATGTTTGTGCATTTTGTTTTTGATCAGGGCATGTTCAAACACTCAGCAACACTTTTGTTCCCTATAAGAGACGCATATTTGGCCCCGTGTATTTGGTATTTCCATTTTTCTGTTCATTTTCCAGTTGGCTCACTTGGGCAGGGGCTATCAAGCTTCGTAAAGCTGCGACCTCTTTAATACAACTCCAAATGTTGTGGTGACCCCCCAACCGTAACATTATTATTGTTGCTACTTCATAACTTCGGTGAATATGTGTTTTTTCGATTGTCTTAGGCGACCCCTGTGAAAGGGTCGTTCGACCCCCAAAGGGTCTCGACCCACAGGTTGAGAACCGCTGCACTAGAGCATCAACTATGACCCTCTGGCGTGGAAAGAGCTGATGTGTTCTCTTTCTATTTTCACAGCAGTAGGAATGTCGTATCGTCCAGAAAGCAATGGCAAACGAGTGAACGTAAAAAAAATGTATAGCAAGAGTTATCTGTCCTAGAAGTGAATGTTTTTAACAATTTTATGATCCCCGAGTCCTGGGGTTTTATTTTCTTTGCGATTTGGGTTTTCTTAAACCCTCTAGTAGTTTTCGTACTGTGGACCAGTGAACGAGAGTAGCACCATGGAAGAGGTGTCGGTCTCACTACGCGATATTGCCAAAGACAGTGGTTGTGTAACCTTCTTTGTGGAGACGGCCCACAGTTTTAGCCCTACATAAAACCCATCACCTGCTGTTATTTTTTAATGTCCTTATTATAGACTTCTTTTGGTACTTTAATTTTAGACGAAGCCATCTCGTCGGCTTCGAGATTTCGTAGAGAATTCTTTGGGTTTTCCTGGATTGTACCACATTATGGGATGAGGGAGGGGGGATAGGGTTAGGGCTAGTGTTAAATGCATAGCGACTACTACTAACCCTAGCCCCCTTACAACATGGGCTGTTTTGGGGATTTCCCTACCAAATCTCGAAGCAAACGAGAAGAGATGTCTAATATTAAAATACACATCTTTGTTTTCCTGAATATATTTAAATAGTTCATTCATTGTCCCACTGTGCTATTATATGTCACATAAGGATCACAATCTCCATTATATTCTACCCGGTGCAATCCCTTCCATACCACGGATGAAATCCAGCCCAGCTTCTCTCATTACCGCTCATTCACCTCAGAGTTTCTCGTGGGCGTCCACAGTTCCTTTATTTTCTATTTCAGTGTCCAACTTAGCGCCATCTTTTCTGTCTTATAACTGTTGATTTCAGTGTTGTTCAGACATTTCTTTTAGTTCTTAATTCCTCTTGAATTCATTACATTTTATAGTCATAATTTTCCTCAGAAGCGTAGGGGAGCTGCGTGGTCCCGAAGCATGGTGCCTAGAGGTTCCAAGTTCAATCCCCGGTGAGGGACTTGGACTTCTAGTAATTTCCCCTGGTCTCTGTGTTGTGAGATCGGACGCCGTGTGCATTGTTGCGCACGTAAAAAAAAATCCCTTGGCAGTTGAAAATCGAAAATAGTAGCCAAACGGCGCTGCCAGGACATAATTTTGCGTTAAAAATCTACCTAAAGAAGAAAAAAAAAAATTATTTCTGGATCCTCACCGGTGCTACAGAGCCTGTGAACTGTGCTGAGCTTTTTCGGACTCAGACTTGAGTTAGAAGAAGAACGGAGCACTTATGGGTTACTACCCGATGTACCATGATGTTGATCAGTTGTTTAAACCTCAAACCTCCACAGAAGCGAATATTATATAAATGGTTTATTTAGTTGGGAGGGAAGGGTGTGAAAATCATCCGCGAACTGGACACTAGCAGTCAATGTTATTAGGCTAAGCGGGCTAATTTTCCCCAGCGTGAAGGCTATGGTAGTTCCATTAAACGGCAAATATTGAACTTCAAATATTTGGGACTGTTTTGCTTTGCGGACTCACATACAGTCAACAATGACAGGGAGTAGTCCGCCGGAAGTCTTGGTCACGGCCAAGATGGATTCCTGTATTTGCGGGTATGTCTTGAATAATTAAGCAAATGGGCCGTCCATTGTCACATGTGGATGACCACTGTCCATTATTCACTATCATCAGACTGAAATTGTTTTTTGTTTTTTTTTAACCCTCCTAAGTCGGACTGCATCTGCCTGAAACGCAAGGAACCAAGAGTCTGCATGTAAATAAGGAAAGTTTTGGTTGCTTGTGATTTCACGTCTGTGGCTTGGGCGCTGCGAGCACGCTTCGTGGTGTCTGGATACCGGGTTCGATTCCAGCTGCGGACGGTTTGTCTTGCATTGGTTTCGACGGTAGTACCGAGAGCTGGCCGTTCAGTTATCAGTGCGGCAAACTACTGAAAGTTAAAAAAAAACTTGCCTAGAAAAATCACAGCAGCCCAAAAATGCTGGGGTTGATTTTGCAAAGGATTCGCAACTAACTTTTTTATTTTACTAGGAAAATTTACATTCAGTACCATTGTCGAAATCCATGCCAAGATACTTAATGCCAAAGTGTCCACAGATGGGATCGAACCGAAGCCTAGGTCAATATAATCTATACTTTAGTTCTTAGTGTTCATCGGTTGTCAACCCATGTAGAAAAATGTTAGTTCTTCGTCTACCTCTGAACTACAGTCATTTTCCAAGACTTGAGTTTCACGTGCACATCCGCTTTACTGATCTAGCTTATTTGTGTGCAGACTGCTGGAAACACTTCTAATTGGTCGCATTATATAACAGGTTTGTAAGGTGGAAATGGGCCTATTCTCTTTTTCCACTAAGATTAAAGTTCAGAAGTGGTCGAACAACCAGAACATTCTGCGGGTGTTAACGGTCTGTGAACGTTAAGAAGAAGAAAAAGATCGTTATGGCAAATGATAATTGGGAACTTTTTACAAACTCCGGCTCAGATAGAGCTTAATTGGGCTTTCATTTATGCTTTATCACGTGAGACCTGGGCTAGTCTATGTTAGAGGGATGTCACCTTATCTTGTGTTCTCGAAGAAGTTTGTATACTGGGTGTATAAAGGGGGCGAGCTACGCAATGTGTTTTATTCGTTGTTGTGAGCTGGCGGCAAGATTGTGTACATTAGGGAGTTCAGGTAAGACATAAATTTAGGTCAGTTGTTAGCGTTGACGAGCGACAGAGAGAAAAGCGTTGCTTTTCTGCAACCAGACGGGTTTTTAGGGTGCAGTGGAAAATGTTAACAATTTTGAAACCATAGAATTTATTCTGGACACTCTCGTTGGACCTGGGCTAAAGGTGTCGTGTAAGGGAGTTAGGGCCAGTTCTAGATATTCTGGGGTCGTTAAAAGCGCTATTGTCGTGTAGTATAGAGCACGCGACATCGGCGCTGATAACATCGGAGACAAGACATGACAACCCTCTAACATAGACTAGCCCGTGCAACAGGTGAGAAAGCATGAATGAAAGCCAAATTACGCGCTATTTGGGCCAGACTTTGTGAAAAGAACCGATAATTATAAATCCATGCTCTTAATGTCTATACTAAAAAAAAAATAGAAATTAGTTGCATCTCCTTTACAGGACGTTGCAGAAGCAACCCCAGCATTGTTTACCTGTTGTGGTTTTTCTAGGCACATTTTACGTTCATTAGTTTCCCAATACTGAACGGTCAGCTCTCGGTACCACTGTCGAAACCAACGCAAGACAGACTGTCCGTAACAGGAATCGAACCCCGGCACTCCGGCATTACGCAACGCCTAAGCGACAGACGCCGACAATGTCTTGACTACATCCAGCTATTGACGGTGGCACACACAAGTTATTTCTCGCAGCTCTACAAGTCGCAGACAGACTTCTATTGTTTTAAATGCGAATGAGTCCTGAGTGTCGCCGGTAACTGGACACCCGCAACGCATTAATTGACTTTGTCGGCCATCTTTGTTGAACCAATTTACCCTTTAAACATTGGAATTTGTAGTCTGGATTGGTTTTGTATTTGTTTGTTATGGAGGTGGAAATTAAGTAAGGAAAGGAAATGTTTCACGCCTTTGACGCATCAGGCATTCATATAATGCTAGATTGGTGGCAACTGTTGAGTGTTGTTATTGGTAGGGTTGAACGGGGTTATTCAAAATGATGGACACACTTTCATTCATTTATTTTTCCTTGAATACACATTACATTTTAATAATATGTCCATTAAACGTACTGGAGAGTTTTAAGAAATGCCTGTCTGGTCTCAAGACTCAGCGAAGGAAAAACCCAACAGCACCTCAACGCGGTAGAGGATGGTAAGCACATTGAGGTGTGGCCAACGCAGCTATGGGGACCGAGCATCAACCGGGAAAAGAGGACACCTCTGGGGTGTGCCCTCTGCTGTTAGCAGGAGCATCACAGAGAAGGGCACACATTTACCAAGGCAATCTAAAAGGTAGTAGAAGGATGAGGACATAGTCTAAAGCCAGTTTGGGTGGAAATTAAGGGGAAACTACCACATTTTATCTCAAGAAACTCATTATGAAAGCCAAAAACACAAGGCAGACCGTGATGAAAGCGAGGTTCTGCAAAGGCCCTGCTACATGATGATGATGAATAATTATATTATATAAGAGAGAGGAAAAAGTCTAAAGTTCCAATAATACCGCTAGAACGTAGTTGCCAACCGTATCACAGCTGCAGTGAACTCGGTCACCCAAGAGATGCTTCTTCGTATGTGGAATGAGTTCGGCTACCGCTTAGATGTTTGCAGCAGCAGACGGCGGCCATTTTGAATACCTATTACCTCTCTTGTAGGTTTAAAAACTTTAGACCTTCTCCTCTCTCTTGTTTGTTTATTATTAATGTGTAGGGTATTTTCAAAGAAATATATATGAATGTAAGTGTGTCTATCATTTTGAATAACTATGTATTTATACCATTTCTTGTGTTTAAATTTACTTGTTTTCATCTAATAAAAACTTGTTTGTAGTTAAGTTAGTTGCATAGACAGGACGTTGCAGAACCAACCACAGCATTTTTTAGTTCTTGTGGTTTTTCTAGGGAAATTATACGTTTACTAGTTTGCCACTGCTTTCTGATTTAACAGTCTGCTGTCGGTACCACTGTCGAAAGCAACGCACGACAAACTGTCAACAGCTGGGATCAACCCTGGCACCCCAGGATTACGAAGCGCGTTCGCACTATTAAGTCACAGACGCCGTAGTAAATCATTAATATCGTCACTATAAACACCATTCTTCTCTCTCTCTTATTCTCCCCCTCCCTCCCTCCCTATCCCCCCCCCCCCCCCCCCCCCACCCCTTTCCCTTTTTTTCCAGAGGCTATAAGGGAAGTAATCAGTTGTTTGATTCTTTTTTAAATGAAAACTGCATATACTTGTGCTGTTACTTCCCTTACATTAATACTTTTTTGAAGCTGTACCGCACTTGGGTCGGCGTCTGTTGCTTGGGCGTTGCGAACGCGCTTCGTAATGCAGTGGTGCCGGGTTCGATCCTAGCTGCGGACAATTTGTCTGGCGTTGGTTTCGACAGAGGTACCGAGAGCACACCGTTCAGAAGTAACTGCAAACTATTGAAAGTAAGATTTGCTCAGAAACATCACAACAGCCAAAGAAGCAGACATGCTGGGGTTGGTTCTGCAACGTCCCGTAAAAGATACACAACTATCTAATATCCCA
>CAJHNH020003179.1:101138-116138 GCA_905116865.2 Candidula unifasciata | reverse complement strand
CCCGGGGCGCTGCGGCGCACAGTTTGGGAATCACTGCTTTAAGCAATGTATTCAATATTTTAATCGTTTTAGTTATTGTTTATATAAATATTGTGCAGAATAAACTTTACGATACACGTTTGGGTTTTATACTATTGTTTTGGAATCTATGTTGATTTTATTTGAATTATTACTTCTGTTATGATTTTCTTTCTACGTTATAATCAGGAGGGAAAAAAATGTAAGCCCCTCAAAGCCACTGTTGGTTGTGTCCCTCAAAACAGTTTACAATGTTAGAGCACTGATCTCAACAGTCCAGATCACGTATTGTGAAGCGAATTTTAAAACCTATCTTTTATCCCAGCTGGACCCCGCCAAAAAGGAGGACCAAGTAACTTCTTCTTCTTCTTCTTCTTCTTCTTCTTCTTCTTCTTCTTCTTCTTCGCTTTCACTGGCTGTGAACTCCGGCGTAAAGTTCTGGTTGTTCGTCCACTTCTGGACTGCAGTCCTGTTCCAGAACCTGAGTGTTGCGTGTGCATCCGTTTGACAGATCTGTATGCAGAATGTGGGTTCCTTGCCTCTCAGGCAGATGGACTCTGACTTCGAAGGAAGCTCCCAATTAGTCGACTCTTACGACATGCTTTTGGGTAGGCATTGGGTCAATTGTTTTTCCCATAGTGGGGCCCCGGAACCCACACGGGGGTGGGGGGCAGGTAACGTCCTGGGAAGTAAAGGCGACGGGCGTGATGTAGATCACTTTACCCATCGAGTGTTTTATAGTCTATACAAATGGGTATACAGCCCTGTACCCTTTCCGCCAGTGGTGTTACTCTGTTTCTATATAAAACTTAGGTTCTGGAACAAGACTAACGACGCCATTGACAGACGTAACGCCAGAACTTTACAGCCGAAGACACGCAGAGATATATCAAGATGTATCGGCAACACATCATCATCATCAGGGGCCTTGCCGACTGGCGTGGGCGATCATGCCTCCCCATAATCTGCGATCTCCTGCAGCATGTATCAGTTCGTGTGCCGATACACCTCCATGCCATGCAACAAGACTGTCAAGCATCTTCTCTCGTTGACTTCCTCTATCCCTCCTTTTACAGATCTTACCAGTGGTCACAACATGTTCTGTTTTCCCTCTTCTCATAACATGGCCGAAAGTATTTTAAGCATTCTTCTGTAAAACCACATCTCTGAGGCCTCTAAAAATTGTTTGGCCTGCCTACCGATTGTCCAGGATTCACAGCCATATGTTAAAACTCAATGCATGTAGCAAGCAAGAATTCTTTTTCTAACTCTGAATGACAAAGATATATTGCACAAGATGTTTTTCATTTTATAAAATGCAGTTTTTGCCTGTCCAATTCTGTTTCTTATTTCACGGCAACACAACAAAACATAAAACTGCATGGTAACGCTACAAACAACTAGAAAAATCATAACGTTGTTTCTGCAACGCCTTGTAAAAGATAGGCCACTAAACCTTAACTCGTAATAACTCACAAAAGCAACATCCTTGTATGTCTATTCTTTTGGTTGTGGTTAGGTTCAGGTTAATCTTCCTAAACAAAGTCGGTCACTTTTCATGAATAAGTTTGTTGGGCTGGTCTACTTATGTGCAGGTTACGGGTGTGCCGCTCTGTTGTTCGCTTTCTGGTTTGTCTTGCATTTACGTTTTTATTCCGAGAAATAGAATGCATGTGACATGGGTTGCTGGTTGCAGCACTCCCTAGGTGGGTTGTGTTAGACCCAGTTTGTCCATGTTTTTGCAATGTTAAAAGCGCTGGCGTGCTGAAATATACAACACGCGATATCAACGGCAATGCGGAACACCTCCGTAATCTTGTGCCAAGGGGACAGGCGCAGAAACTACCAATCAGAAGTGAGCTAGTGTGTAAATGGGCGGTCTGCGTGGAGACTAACGTTAGTTTTACCAAAGTCGGAATACGATTCTCGACAGTCTAGGTATCGTAATTTATGTGTTTTTAATCTGCTCCGCAGATTAACCACACAAGCATACAGAGGGTCGAGAGTTTAAGTCTATGGTGAAATGACTTGGCTACAAAAACACTAAGGTAAAAATTAGCCTTCACATTTTTATATCACATCACAAAAGGTAGCAGGTCCTTTGCAGAATGTCCCTCTCTTCGCGGTCTGCCTGAAGGAAACTCGGTCTCTCGCCAGCTATCCCGCCTCATGTACTTTCATATTTAAAAAGTCATGTATATCATGTGCCCATTTTTGTGTTGGTTGGCCTCTGGCCTTTCTTCCTGGTGCCATGCCTTAAAAAAAAAACAAATTTCCAATCCGCTTTATGGCTTGATATGACCAAAATATTTCAGCTTCCAAGATAAGATGCTGTTTATTGACCTATCCTCCTTGATGGTCAGATCTTTTAAAATGTCAGGATTTCTTCTCGTTTTTGTCCATGGTATTCTGGGATTCCTTCTATAGCATTTCAGCTCACAAGCCGCCATTTTTTTTTTCTCAAGGATTGGGTGACAGTCGCGATTCACATCCGTATATTGCTACATTTTAATGTACTCTCAGAAAAAAAAACGCACCGAATGATGGTGAAGAACTGGGAGGGGAGATCATTTACAAACACAGGGATAGTGTAGAGAAAGGAGAGAAGCCGAAGAAATAAAAGAAAGACAACGGCTTGAGAGTCGTTCCAGATAATATAGGTACATAAGAGAGACTGATGCGGCTGGGAAGAAACGGAGTGTAAGAGAAAGACAGAAGAGATGCGGGGGAAAACGAAAGACGTTATAAATCTTCGGCAGGTAGGAGACAGGCATGAGAAAGGTAGGAGAAAGATTAAAGGCCCCAGTCTGAACCCATCCCCTTCAAAGCAGGAGAAGCAAAAGTCTAAAAAAAAAAGGTTGTCATGCAGGAGAAATTCACTGTCTAGTAATCACATCATTTGAAAGATCATCTTTATTCCCAAAGCATTTCAAAACCTAAAGTGTCAGGGAACTAAGAAAATGCGTTTACCGATTTCTTTTTATGTTTCTTACACAGTTATTTTTTACCCGTTGCACGAGAACTTCCCTTTCTAACACATTAGTAAATAATATCATCTGAACGATCAATTTTGTGCCACAGTTTTAACTCTTTCAGTACCAGGGCAGAGACTTCTGGTCAAAGTGACCGATAGCCAGATGACATCTGACGCTTGGAAAGCTATATTTTGCTGATAAAATTCCCTATTTCTGGACCGAGAGTCTAAAAGTTCCGCCCCCCAGCTATTGGTACGACACTGTGAGCTGTGGATTTCATGTGGAATAGTTTTTGCATGTGTGTACCCGCGACGTGCTGTTGACTGTACGAAAATGGTGGGTGGTTTGATTATGTTAAGGATGGCGTGTAATTATACCGGTACTATGGGGGCAGTTTTGAATTGAAAACTATTGTAGATGGGACTTGTAAAAATGTAAAGAACATTGTAATTTTTAAATCTAAAGACGTATATTTAATTAGGTCATCATTTAATATATTTTACTGTCAGATTTTCGAATTCTGGCCCATCTTCCAGTCTAATCCGATGCCACTATCTTTTTACTCTGATAGCGATTTATCTGTTATTTAAAAAAAATTAAACTATTGATAACCTATCAAATACTGGATAAACAAACACACACACACACACACGTATGTGTGTGTGTGTGTGTGTGTGTGTGTGTGTGTGTGTGTGTGTGTGTGTGTGTTTAGAGGCTATTTACATAGAAATAATATGAAAATAAAAAAGGATTTTTATTTTTTCTTTGTTTGAAATCTATGTATGGAAACTTAAGGAACTTATGGTTCACTCTATTCTGTGTTGATAGATTTTTCAAAGCTTTAAAAATGGGGAACAGTTCAATAGGAAACAGTATATACAGCCGTTGTATGCTTTTGACTGATACTGAAAATTCTTTTAACACCAGTGTCCCTGTGTCTTCTACTTCTCAGAATGCTTGAACTGATGAGCTGGAGTGAAATTATAGACAATCTCAAACAAGAAGGACAGTTGAAGCTGGCCGCCGTCTTTGACTTAAGCGGAAACAAGATTGCAAATACTGGTGAAACGTTGATCACAAGCGAAGATGCTGTATTCATTCTGAAATCGCTGGACAACGTTACCACTGTTATTTTTGGGCTTGTTCTTCTGGGGTCCACTTACGTCTGTATCAGTGTAGACGCCAATACTTTAATTGGGCAAGCAAAAGAGGAAATATTTGTTGCTCGCCGCAACCGGAACTTGATGATATGTGCAGTGTCAAATCCAAAATCTAATATTTCTTGTTTAGCCACAGTGAAGAAATTTATGGACAAGTTCAAATAACAGAATGTGAATAAATCTTGGAAACTCGAATATGTGTTATAGCAATCCGTTTATATATATATATATATATATATATATATATATATATATATATATATATATATATATATATATATATATATATATATATATATATATATATATATATATTAGTTAATAACTTATCTTATGTATCTCAAATGTTTGTTATTTATTGTTTGTCCCTTTTCTTCTTCTTCTTCTTCTTCTTTTTCTTCTTGCATTCGCCTTTACAAGGGTTGTAGGCATCTTTTGTCATCGTTTACAACTACATCGCAGTTTAGTGGCTAAATGCACTGAAATATTATGGTAGCAATGGACATGGTTAAAAAAAATTATGTTGATAATGTACCAACACTTGATTATTTCGGTGATGGACTGTGGAATTGGGCTGGCGACAGTATCGATGATTCAACGGGTGACTCTTGAACACATGTGGAATGAAGCCATGCGGGTGATTCTAGGATGTACAAGAGGCTGCCTGTAGTTTGTACGCGATACATCCTTGCACTGCGGCCTATTGCAGATTGTGCCGCAAGCCATGTCATACATCAGCCGCTGACAGAAACCACCTTCTTCATGAAGCCCTGGACACAGCTAAGGATCACAGATTGATCAGAGGGAAGTCTTGGATGGCACAAGCAGAAGACACAATTGGAGATATGTAACTGCTGGAAACAGTTTGGGAGAGAAGTAAGGGAAAAGTGCCAGAGCAAAAAGCAGACTCGTTTCTAGTCTGCAGGGATTGGCCAGCAGATGCTGCAAAATCAGAAATTGAACAATTGATTTAGGATCATTCCCGCTAAGGTGGTGTGATTGCATATACAAACAGCTCAGTGTTAAGAGGCAGAAGAAGTGCATTGAGGGTTAATTGTGAAAGCGAACGGACGACGCTCAGTGCAACAAGTCTAGCGTATGATAGAGCAACAAATTATAGCGTATGATAGTGCAACAAAGTCTAGCGTATGATAGTGCAACAAAGTCTAGCGTATGATAGTGCAACAAAGTCTAGCGTATGATAGAGCAACAAAGTCTAGCGTATGATAGTGCAACAAAGTCTAGCGTATGATAGTGCAACAAAGTCTAGCGTATGATAGTGCAACAAAGTCTAGCGTATGATAGAGCAACAAAGTCTAGCGTATGATAGTGCAACAAAGTCTAGCGTATGATAGTGCAACAAAGTCTAGCGTATGATAGTGCAACAAAGCCTAGCGTATGATAGAGCAACAAAGTCTAGCGTATGATAGAGCAACAAAGTCTAGCGTATGATAGAGCAACAAAGTCTAGCGTATGATAGTGCAACAAAGTCTAGCGTATGATAGTGCAACAAAGCCTAGCGTATGATAGTGCAACAAAGTCTAGCGTATGATAGTGCAACAAAGTCTAGCGTATGATAGTGCAACAAAGTCTAGCGTATGATAGTGCAACAAAGTCTAGCGTATGATAGTGCAACAAAGTCTAGCGTATGATAGTGCAACTTCTAATTTGGGAATAGATTATGAGGCAGTCACAGCAGTTTTAAGCTGGGCTGAGAACCAGCTGCACACGAATGTCGTGATTGTAGCCGTCTCACAAGGCATGTTGAGAAATGTATATATATCATACCCCAATTATAGGAACTCCATAGGTCACGGGACAGTCTAATATTTCAGGTGGTGGGAGATAGGCTGCATGCAGTCGTGGGGTCTAGGCTGCATGCAGTCGTAGGACCTAGGCTGCACTCCATCGCGGGACGTAGGTGGGTTGGGGTTAGGGCCAGTATTAGATATTTTATGGTCGTTAAAAGCATCAGAAAGCCGGGAAGCCCAGTCATACCACCCTCCAAAATGTTGGACTGTCCTGTGACGTCATCTGGGGTAGGATATTAAGAAAGCACCCAAAGGTGGAGACAGGGAACAGGCAGATAGGCTAGCTAGTTCTGCACGACTGGGTGGTTAACGTATGCATAACAAACTAGAGGTGGTCATCGACATTGGAACTCTTTGTCGGCTGCTGAAGATGAGGACGGGGCTCTGATGGGAATTTCCAAAGTGATATAATGTCAGTTATGAGCTCACAGTAGCATTACCTACAACAGTTCTGCGATATCTGTATATTTACACCTAAAGCATCTAACTTCAACGAACCTTTAAATATTTATCTTTAACTAACGACTCGCTTATTAAGGAGTTGTGGGTCTTTGCCCCAAACCCCTCCCCCCCCCCCCCCAATGACCACCCTTTTTTGGGGGAAGAAAATAGGGCCACAGAAGGTTAATATGCCCAATGCACCCAGTATTTCACTAATGTTCAGCTCTGGGAGAGAACTCAACAAGTTCCAGTGGACCAAGAGGTGAAGAAAAGACGCTGGCTCTGGATAGGACTTACGCTAAGAAAACCTGAGAACGATATAGCTAGAGTGTCTTTGTACTGGAACCCAGAGGGGCATCGAAATAAAGGTAGACCAAAAACACAGAAGGGAGCTGGAGAGTGAAGTTACAAAGAGGCAGGGGACATGTGGGGCATGGGGGGGGGGGGGGGGCTGTTTGTAACAGCGAATGACAGAACAAATTGGAGTGAGCTGGTTAAGGGTCTGTGTTCCACTAGGGCAGTGTTTCTCAAATTTTTTCGCTGCGCCACCCTTTTCGGGCAAACAATTTTTTTTGCGACACACTCACTCTTAAAGCGCTTTAAATACTAAGCAAAAGAAGAAGAAAAAATAATAAGTGCAGATTTCATGTTCTTTGTCTTAAACACGATGAATGAAACTGTTTGGATTAAATTTTTCATTATTTACCTTATGTTTATGTGAAAATATTTTTATGTAAATATACACTGAGAATGCACTTCAGTTTTACCAATAGCATTGTTTTCTGAATATACTACCACCATTAAAACTCTTTTTTTCACGGTATTCCTATTTTAAACTGATGTATTCGCTGATCTCAAGCAGATATTTACAATTCTTGATTATTGCCACTGCTCACTTGGCATAGGCTCGTGGCACCCCTAGGTGCCGCGGCACCCAGTTTGAGAACCACTGCACTGGGTAGGGGTGTGGGGGCGGTAAAAGGCAGGAGAAGAAAAAGAAGAAATGACTTTTTTTTTAAGTTAAAGGGAGGCTACTAAATTTAACAAACTTTTAGAAAATGTATGTGTACATATAAGATTTACGTCCCTTAAACAATACGGAAGGAACAGCAGCAAGTTGAATCGGAGTCGCCGTAGCTTTGGTGGCTAGACGCCTGCCTGTGAAACGGAAGGTCGTGGGTTAGCGGACTTTTTTATTACAAATACTTTGAATCCTAGGTCGACCCAGCCTTGAGTTGGTACCAGGTGAAGTGCTGGGAAGTAAAGGCGGTTGGCGTGATGCTAACCACGTTACCCACCAAGGACCGATTAGTATATAAAAATATGGTCTACGCCTGAAGGTGTTGATAAAAGACTGTTACTTTACTTTACTTAGCTAGTCGATAATTAGCCTTAGCTGGTGTCTACACCGAACTGCTAACTCTATTTGTAAGACAGATGATACGAATTACATCAATGTTGGTCTGTGGGTTGTCTCCCTTGGAGCGTAGGCCTAAGCATCTACGACTAAACACATACTCACTGGGCTACAAGTTACCTCATCACCGGTGGTGGTGGTGGTGGTGGTGGAGGTGGTGGTGGTGGTGGAGGTGGTGGTGGTGGTGGTGGTGGTGGAGGTGGTGGTGGTGGTGGAGGTGGTGGTGGTGGTGGTGGTGGTGGAGGTGGTGGTGGTCCTTTGCCATCAACCAGTATCTCCAAAGTTGGAGCTTCAAGTTATAATTGTCTTTGTTTTGATCGCCACATAAAATGGCTTTGCATTGCACGCTAACAAGCGCTCTGAAAATGACTCATGCAGTGTTGATATACTGTCCCAAAATACTGTCCCAAATACTGTCCCGACCGGTGACGAAGTCGTCAACCGGCCAGCCAGTGGGCGATCCGGTTGACGATGATCACCGTTGTGTGGTGCAGCAATATGTCTGACTGACTGACTTTTTACCCCACCAGGACATCACACAAGCGATAAACACCCGATGACACAAAAGTGCCACCATGTGGATGAGGATCACCGTGGAGAGGTCCCAGAAACCGCGTTCAGACAATTGGCCATACTGATGGCCTGCCTATATTGCGGCCCCTGGCAAAAGCCAGGGTGTGGGCTTCAAATAACAAAAATTTTCGTCCTAAAAAGGATATAAGGGTAATGATAATGCAGTAATATACCAGAGTTCAATGATTATACTGTTGATCATCGGCGACGGGTGGCCCATTGGCTGGCATGTAGAAGGTCGGGCCAGTATTTGGGTCTGTTTCCATTGATCTCATCAGCTCAGCAAGAATTGTTTTCATGGTAGTTGGTGGCGTGCAATGCCAAGTCATTTTAGGTGGGCACATATCCAAGTCACAATTATAACTTAAAGGTTCCCCTTTGGGTTGACGATTTTTGTTATTCGCAAAGCAAGCCAAATACAGTTGATTGGGGTTTCCAGAATTTGTACCTGTGTGATTCTCATCCTTAAGATGTTAATTCTACAGACAGCTATCATGGAGGGGATACACCTAACTCCGTGAGTATGAGAAGAAGATTTCGTAGGAAATACTTAAGTTAGGGAAGGGGTTCGTGCGACTGAGTGGTTCACACATGACGCGTTGTTTGGGACTCGAAGAGTTAAAAAGACAACAGGATCTACAAAACAACACAAAAACATAATGACGTTTTTTCATCTCACGTAGCTCATCCTATTCACTTCCCGTATTATTCGTCTGTCTCTGCTTCTCATTTTCGTGTATCTTTATGTCTTCAACTGTTGTTTAGTTTCTAGTTATTTTATTGTCCTCTTTTGTCAGTGTGTTTAGGTTAATAAGTTAGAGTGCAAAGGATCGACTTTCTTTTATCCGAAGCGGCATCATCTCTCTCCTCTGAACGGCCAGCTGCCTGTTGTAAGCGTTGCACAAAACACGAACTCCGTAGCTCCGGTGTCGATCCCAAGTGATCTCCGTAAAAACTGCACTTGTGAACCGAACGACGTACCGCGAACCCTCGCTCTTCAGAGCGTGAGGCAAACAGCTAGACCGGTTCGCCAGGGAGAGCCCTCTTCTGTTGAAGTATACAACAGCGAGAAGACATTTTGTACATGGCAAAGATAGCTAATGTATGACTATTCATCTCTCTCTCTCTCTCTCTCTCTCTCTCTCTCTCTCTCTCTCTCTCTCTCTTACACACACACACACACACACACACACACACTCAGACATACAAATAAGAGTTTCCTCCCAGACTGCTGGGGTTCTACAGGACAGTAAAGAATACTACAATAGGAACACCTCAAGAAGCTAAATACATGTGCCAAGTTGTATAAGGAAGGGGGGCTGCGTGGTCTCGAGTCATGGCGTCCGACTCGAGTGCAGGAGGTCCCAGGTTCAAGCCCCGGTAAAGGCTGGGATTTTCTAACGTGCTGTTCTCTGGGTAGTAAGATCGGACTCCCGTGTGTATTGTTGCGCACGTAAAAATTCCCTTGGCAGTTGAAAATCGAAATATTAGCCTAACGGCGCTGCCCGGGCAAAATTTGAAGTTAAAAATCTACCGAAAGTATTTCAGGATCCTCGCCGATACTATGGAGTTTGTGCACTGTGTTGTTGAGATTCTTCGGACTCATGCTTAAGTCAGAAGTAGAACGGAGCACTTATGGGTTGCTACACTTGTGCCATGATGTTGATCCGTTGTCTAAACCCGAACCAAAGTTGTATGTATCGTAACGACGAACCAGTAGGCTGTGATAGCACACTCAGTTTCATTTGTTAACGGACACACAAATAACGACGACGAATTGGTAACCATTGAAGGCAGACTGTCTGTTCACTAATTTCTGCCATGTATACACACTGGCAGTTTCCAAAGGCAGCACCTATTGTCTGTCAAGTAAAAAAAGTTAAAAGTAAAGGACCCTTTTCCACGCCTTTAGGTGTATAGGGCATATAGGGCTCGACCTATATTTTATAGATCAATCGGCACAAGATAGGTGATGTGGTCAGCATCACACCGGCTGCCTTTACTTCCCGGGACTGCACCCGGTACCCCCTCAAGGCTGGGTCGACCTAGGAGCCAAGGTCATTTCTGATAAAAGTCAGGCGCCTCCAGAGAGCGAACCCACGACCTTCCGATCCGCGGCGAGCGTCTAGCCTCTCCACCACGGCGACTCCCATCGTCTGTCAGCGTACTCATAAATATTCATGTGCACTCATACTCCCAGTGACCTCAAGCATCCATGCATACTCAAACGAGTTGAGTTAGCACACAGAATATGTCAATGTGTGCCCTATTCAGCCCCAGTCCCCTTTCCCTCACCTCATGATTCAATGGATTCTATAAAATGTGTAAAGAGACAGCGCCCCTGCCCCTCCCCCCCCCCTCCCCACACACACACGCAAACCCATTAGGTTTTCTCTGTGCGTCTGCTAATGTATTGTTTCAAGAAATATCATTGCATGACACACTCCACATGGCTTCCTTAAAACCGACGACCAAGCTTACAAAATGGATAGAGAAGGAGTAGCAGGAGAGGAAGAGAAGAGGGCGGAAGAGGGAAGAAGGAGAGAAGAGAAGGAGAGGGGGGATTAGAGACAGACATAAGGACACGCAAAATTGTCATTCCATTTGCAGCGCTACTGCAATATAAAACACTTGAAAGCAAAATAGACTGGGATCAATATGAATTAAAACACGGATAAATATCTGTGTAAATATATGTATGTAAACGAGAGAGGAAGTGAAGGAGGGAAAGCTAGAGAGAGAGAGAAGCAGATGCATAACTGGCATTCTAAATTCAGCACAACTGCACTATAAAACACTTGAAAGCAAAATAGAAAAGGATCAATATAAATTCACACATGGATAACAACCATCTGCCTAAATATATGTGTCCTTTCAACGGGTTATATATATTGACCTTGTAAGGCGTTCTCACGGGCTGTACAACTCAGTAACTCTCAAGTTTCATTTTTTTAAACTCCTTCACTGCAGAATAAGAAGTTCGACGATTGATTCGTGACAATCTTCGCTCAAGCGATGTGATTATACAGATGAATATATGTTGAAAGGTAGAAAAAGTGCACGAGAGCTCATAGCTACGGTGATTTGACGTCGATTACTACAACAAAGCGTAGGATATCATACCACAAAATCTAATTTGAGAATGGAGGTGGAGGCGGTCATGGCAGCTTGTTACTGGCTTGAGAACTAGCTGCACGCAGAGGTTGTAGCTGTAACAGACTGGCAAAAATATGCTGAGTACGGTGGATAAAGGCATACATTGTACAGATGTCATGCATGAAACACTCCTAGGGTGGTTGTGTGGGGTGGGGGATCTAAGCACCTATGGATGTGTTGTGAGTGCTGTGAAGATAATCCAAACAACTTATAACTCAAAACTCAGATGACAAGCATCGCTTTAGAGGTCCCCGGTAGAGCGTCTTTTGAAATATTTACTCCATGGTATGAAGGTGTGGTGAAAAATTACAAGCAGGACAGATTGGCTGGTGCTGCGCCACTCTGTAGTAACTGAATACATGACAAGCCAGATGTGGTCAAGGTCCCTTGGAAGCAAGTTTACAGTGTGGAAAGAATGACTCAGCAAAGAATGAACAGGGGGAATGGACGACACTCTATACTTAGAAGAAAGGCGAGAAGGACATATAATCAAACCGTTGTTGGTACCATTGGAATTGTAACGCGTCACTGGCTGTTGAAGACGGATCGCGTATAGGAATATCCTGAGTCCCGTGATGTAGCTTCTTGATTCAAGTCAACCAGGCTGAAACGGGTAGCATGAACATTTATAGGAAATGGTGGTGACGAGAATGACACTGAGTACATTAATCGCATGTGCTACTTTTGATCTGTTTTTGACTGCTTCTTACGTCGGCTATGAACTGCATTTCTAATGTCGGACTGTTTGTGTTAGCACTTCTGATGGCTGCCTTATGTTTTTAATGTGTGTGTATGCTAGGGAATATGCTGACATTGCAGTAGGTATCAGTTTTTCTGCAAGGGACATTCTGTGTGTTTTTTGTTGACACATGAAGGGAGCAACTATGGGGTGACCCGTTTGCTTTGAAGCTGAAACTAAGATTACCAGATGAGTACATTATTAGTCAAGTGCTGACTGGCATACGAGTATTTGGCTAGCATTGAATACCTAGTGACCAGTACCTTTAGTACTGGAACTCTGCGCTGGCTGCTGAAGATGGGGACGGAGCGCTTTTGGGAGTGCCCGAGTGCTGTAATATCAATTCTCGACTCAACTCGACCAATGCATAATCAACGTTAGCTACACATCCTCTACTGAAGGTAGCAGAACTTACCCCAGAATGTGTTGACTGTGTAGTTTTGCTAGGCGATTTCAGTAGTCGGCTCCAGATATCATTGTCGAAATCAACGCAACAATTCGCCTACAGCTGGTATCAAACCGGAAGTCCTCGGAAGTAAAATATATATATATATATATATATATATATATATATATATATATATATATATATATATATATATATATTAAACATCTTCAAACTATACTTTTCCCCAGTGTGGGTTCCAAGGCCCCATTGTTTGGAAAACAAGAATAGACCCACTGCCGGCCTAAAAGACTGTCGTAATAATCGGGAGCTTTCTTCGAAGTCGGAGTATATCTGCCTGAGAGGCAAGGAACTCACAGTCTGAATGCAAATGAGTCAGACTTGTGAAACGGATATGCATGCAACACTCAGTTTCTCGAACAGGACTAGACTCGAGAAGTGGACGAACAACCAGAACTTTCCACCGGAGTTTACAGCTGGTGAACGCGAAGAAAAAGAAGAAAATATACTCTTACTCTGGTTTGTCTTTTTCCAGACTAACCCTGTATTCTATAGTTTTTGTTAGAGGGAAGGCAAGACGGACATACAACCAGATTTTGGCCGGTACCTTCAGTATTGGAACTTTGCGCTGGCTGCTGAAGATGAGGACGGAACACGCATGGGAATGCCCCGAGTACTGTGATGTCAATTCTTGACTCAGCTCAACTCAACACAACTCTGTAGCTTAAATGTGTCTCTTAACTATTTCTGAGAATCACTGACGTCAGTCTCAAGCTTTTACCCACGGCTATTCTCTTGCTTGCCTACCGTGTACACATTTGTTACATTGTATTGTTCTCCTTGTCTTCCCGGTTTCGACTCTCTTCCTCCCTTTCTCCAGTAAACAGGGCTGCCAATGATTTGTTTTTACCCCCAGATCTGGGCTTTTATTTGACACCTTGGGTTCAATTTTTGAAATCTTGGTGTGTGTGTGTGTGTGTGTGTGTGTGTGTGTGTGTGTGTGTGTGTGTGTGTGTGTGTGTGTTTATTTCCATGTATAAAAGGGCACATTGATAACATCAGATGGAAGATGCATAACTGAGATAAGAAACAAAATAGGACAGGCAAAAACTGCATTTTTTAAAATGAAGAATATCTTGTGCAATATATCCTTGTCATTGAGAGTTAGAAAAAGAATTCTTGCTTGCTATATACATCCAGTTTTAACATATGGCTGTGAATCCTGGACAATCGGTAGGCAGGCCAAACAATTTCTAGAGGCCTCAGAGATGTGGTTTTACAGAAGAATGCTTAGAATACCTTGGACAGCCAAAAAGAGCAACCAAGAGGTTTTGAAAGAGGCGGGAGCCCGAAGACAACTTATCACAGACATCAGACAGAGACAGTCATCATTTTTCGGCCATGTTATGAGAAGAGGGAAAATGGAATATGTTGTGACCACTGGAAAGATCTGTGGAAGGAGGGATAGAGGAAGACAGCGAGAGAAGATTCTTGACAGTCTTGTTGCATGGCATGGAGGTGTGTCTGCACACGAACTGATACATGCTGCAGATCGTGGATTATGGAGAGGCATGATCGCCCACGCCAGTCGGCAAGGCACCCGATGATGATGATGATGATATAAAAGTTGGTAAATGTTTCCTTTCGTAACTATAAAATTTGTACGTTTTTTGTTTTTTTTTTATTTTGCTTTTTGTTCTTTGCCTATGCATTGCTTGGGTTTTTGTTCAGCTTAGCTGGGTTTTTCAAAGAAATCCTATTTGCAGCCCTGCCAGTAAATCGTCAACACTTTCAAGCTACAAATCAAGCCTTCCTTCACACTTGTCCAAAACATCCCGTAAACAAAGAACCTTGACACAAGGATTCAAGCCGCGGCCACCAGGTTTAAAAAGATGCTCCGACATTCAAGAGACTCTTCCTCTATTGTGCTTGTATAATCGCGGGCCTGTGGTAGCGTCATTACTATTATGAACAGATAATCGCTGCGGTGTATTTGTTATAGCTAATGTGCCTTTTCTGGCACACATATGGGTTATGTCCCTACCCGTATGTTTGTCACAAGGCTCAGTTTTTCCGTAGGCACCTGCTCTAAAACAGTTTAGATATATAAGTTCATCGTATCGTGGTAAGTCACACGTTTTGTGGGTGATTTTACAGTCGGTTGGTTATTGCGTGTTAAGGTTAATCTATAACAAGTTTCACTGTTGGCCGAATAGGTAGAGCCGTTATACTTTCTGGCAGGTTATACTTTAGGCGAGGAGCTACAGATCCAGCGGTTAAGGAATCTGGGCTTACATTTGGAAG
>CAJHNH020003179.1:0-98500 GCA_905116865.2 Candidula unifasciata | reverse complement strand
TATTTGTACGTTATACTAAATGCGCGTTGTACTACTTGCACGTTCTATATTTGCACATTGTATTATTTGCACGTAGTACTGTTTGCACGTTGTACTATATCCACGTTGTACAGTTGCAAGTTGTACTATTTGCAATTGCGTTTTATCCACGTTGTACTATTTGCAAGTTGTACTGTTTGTAAATTGTATATTAGCACATTGTATATTTGCACGTTGTACCGTTTGCACGTTGTACTATTTGTACAATGTATATTTGCAAATTGTATAAATTTGTTCAAATTTGCTACTGACATGTTGTACTATTTGCGCATTGTATATTTGCACGTTGTTCTATTTTTATGTTGTAATATTTGCACATTGTACTATATACACATTGTATATTAGTGCATTGTATATTTGCACGTTGTTCTATTTGCACGTTGTTCTATTTGCACGTTGTACTATTTGCACGTTGTACTATCTGCACATTGTAAGTTTGTATGTTGTATAAATTTGTACAAATTTGTTTTTTTAATGTGGTACTGTTTGCACACTGTATATTGGCACAGTGTATACTTGCACGTTGTACTGTTTGCACGTTGTACTGTTTGCACGTTGTATATTTGTGCATTCTATATTTGCACGTTGTGTAAATTTGTACACATTTTTTTTTTTTTTTGCACGCTATACTGTTTGCACACTGTATATTTGCACATTGTATATTTGCATGGTGTATATTTGCACGTTTTACTATTGGGAATTCATTATAAGCATCGTCGTCATCATCAACATCTACATCATTTTGTTCACAGTAAAATGTATCATAGTAAAACTGTATTCCCGGTAAATATATTCTGACAATTATTACAGACTGAGGAAGCATGCCTCCTGCAAACTATATTGCCGAGAAAATAAAGCAACTATCCTGTAACAACAGCGATGTCCTCGCTTTCTGGCTCGGGAACACCACAACCATCCATGGCGTCGACAAGGATGACAGTTACGACTCAGCCGGCGCCATGAAGTTCATCATCACTACCTTGTTGGTGTATTCTTTGCTAGGTATCACGGGCATGTTGCTATTGAGGATACGGAGACGTGCTTCCAGAGCCCACAGGTACGTTCGCTGTAAGCGCACAAGATTATCTGTATAACCCCAGGGGACACTGGGGCTGAGAAGCGTAGGTTAAGCCTCTTGAGGTCTCACCCCCTCCCTTTTTTTTTACACACACAAACACACACACACACACACACACACACACACACACACACACACACTTTCCACAGTGGCGTAGGAAGGGGATAATGGGGTGCTGGCCACCCGGCTTCGGTAATATAAGGTGGCAAACTAGCAACACGATTTTCAATTTGGACTCACAACAATTAACGTGTTGTGTGTGTGGGGGGGGGGGTGGATAATTTTTGAACCTCTGCACCAGATCTGTCAGCGTCTGTGGCTTAGGCTTTGCTAACGAGCTTCTTAATGCCTGTGTCCCGGGTTTGATTCCAGCTGCAGACTGTTTGTCTTGCGTTGATTTCGACAGTGGTACTGAGAGCTGACCGTTTATAAAGCAATGACAAACTAATAAACGCTAAATTTGCCTAGAATAACCGCAACAGCCAGAAAAACAAATGCTGAGGTTGGTTCTGCAACGTCCTGTAAAGGATACGCAGCTACCTTTTTCCCCATAACTGACTTAGATAGCCTAAAGATCCCTGTTAACGTTGAGTGTTTCTTTAGCATCAGGTGAGTGGAGTCTTTCACAAGCTACAATTGATCAAATATACCATGGCTCATGCTCTGCTGACTGACGTGTCTTTTTACCCCACCAGGACATCACACTGAGCCATTATCACTCGGTGACACAAAGTGCCACTATTCGGATGAGGATCACCCGTGGAGAGGTCAAGAAACCCCGTTCAATCGTTAAGTTATATTAGGGCCCCCAGCAACAGCCAGAGTGGGGCTTCAAAATAACCAAAAATTCATCCCACATGGGGACGTTGATTATTTTTAGCTCTGCTTTCTAGCTTAGTTTTTTTAAGTAAGTAATCTCAAACTGTTGAGTAAATACAGCAACAAAATTTCCGCACCTGGTGAGGCCAGATCTCAGTATCCCCCCCCCCCCCCCCCCCAATTACAGGGCAGTTCTGAAGTAATTCTTGTCATCAGAACGGAGCACACGTTTCTCCGCGCATGCTTTGTTAGTCTGTTACATTCACAGTAAGGTTCTCACGCCAGCGGGGAAAAAAAAGTGATAGGGCTGCCTCCACCTCCATTCTCATATCCACCGGTTTATTGTGCAAAGCGACTTCCATTCGCTGATAAAATACATTGGCTGACCAAGGATTTATAAGGATTCTTCTGTAGAACCACGTCTCCGAGGCCGCAAGATATTGTTCGGGCTGTTTATTAACTGTCCAAGATTCACGGCCATATGTTTAAATTGGCTTTATATAACATAGGAGAATTCTTTGCTAACCTCCAATAACGCGGGTTTATTGCAACAACAAAGATTTTCCTTATTTTATAAAACCAAGTTTTAGCCTGCCCTAGTTTGTTCATTGTCTCTATGTTAATAATGTGCCTAGAAACATAACATAGGCTATTACAAAATGTAAATAATGAGGTCACAGACAATATGTTGCACAGTTTATTACTTTGCATATTTAGCAGTATGTCGTGAAGTACATTACTGCCGAGTTCACATCGACAGACGTTGAAGCGTGAAACATGAATTTGTGTATGGTTTTTTTCAAACGAAATACATACAATGCATTTTCTCTGGTTATACATCTCGCCAACGGAAGCCTTAAGATTAATCACGTGGCCACCGCGGAAGTCTAAGCTTGATTTTGTGATTCCTTTAGCTCTCAGTTTAAAAATTAGCCTACTATACTTCTTCTGCCTTTACCTTTGAAAGGACAGTTGATGTGCCGTGTTGTTGTTTACAGCTAAGCTATGATATCTGCGTTATTTAGCCCCACACATCGGATTTTGGAAACTACCTAACTAGTCGCGTTTTATGAAATACTTGTAATGATGCAGAAGGTCAATTTTTTCCCCAAAATGGGCCCCTGGATTCCGCGCGTGGAGATGTTTGGTCATATGTTAAACTGCAAGGATTGGCCAAATGACTGTGTGGTCTTACTGGCCTGCAAGGCAGAAGTTTCCTACCGCAGGTGTAACTAGACATACATTTTTTCTGAGAATTCATTGTTCTGTTAAAAACAAAGCGAAATCAGTGGCTAATGTAGCTAATGTTATACAGTTGACAGGGTGTACAGTTGGCAGGTTGCACAGTTGGAAGGCTGCACAGTTGGCAGGTTGTAGAGTCGGCAGGTTGTACGGCTATCCTCCGAATAACGGTCCTAAATTATCAAGACGGAAAATATACCCTAACAGGGCCTCAGTCACGTGTCAATTGCGCACTTCCGTCGTCTTAAATTGAGCACTTCCGGCGACTTCCGCCAGAACGGAGAGAGTATCCAAGACGCCGCTCACGCGGCGTGGATTGGGGCTCAACTAGATGGCTGGGACTCACGAGCAGCAGCTACTGCATCTCCTGCAGCTTCCTTCATTTTATTTGCTCGTGAGTCCTAGCCATCTAGTTCAGCCCCAATCCACGCCGCGGTGGCGAAAGTCGCCGGTTGTACTATTGACAGGTTGCACAGTTGGCAGGTCGTACTATTGGCAGGTTGCACAGTTGGCAGGTTGTACTGTTAGTATGTTGCACAGTGGGCAGGTTGTACAGTTGGCAGTCATACATACAGTACTTATGTGTGTGTGTGTGTGTGCGTGTGTATACTTTTGATAGCCGTTGACATACAGTTATCGTGACATTTTGCTTTATTTCTTCACGTTTCTTGAGTTTCATTTAATGCTTATTAACGTCCCTAGGCATTTATTGTCGAATATATTTAAATTTTGCTTCATGAAAATAAGGATCGGGTCAGACAAAAACAGCTACTTGCTTAATTACAGGGAAACCCCCTACCCACATGGTTGATTCTCAGACTTTGTGTTTTCTACATGTACTGTGGTGGGGAAGCGGGGAGCAACATATAGGCACATTACGTCACGTGGATAACAATAACCTAAAATCAATATAAATCAGAGCGTAAACGGACAGCCGGATATAGGCCATTTTGCCCTAAAGTTTTCTGAATAATCATAAAATAATGAGGTGTATGGATTTGATTAGTATTTCTTTCTGAAAGATGAACACCATTGACTCAAAGAGCCACTATTCGGGTGAGGGTCTAATAGGAGTAAATTCCAGAGACCCCACTCAACTGTATAATACATCTATATTAGGGCTCGCGATCGTTGCGGAGTAATCTGCAGTCCAATTTTGTTGGGTTAAGGGCGTGTCTACAAACGGGAACAATTGGAAACCGACAAATAGAAAACAATGTCGTCTTTGTTTTAATAAACTACTAAATAGAGTGGTTTGTGTGCGTCACTGTCGGCCTCTGTGACTTAGCGTTGAAAACGCGCTTCATGTTTCCTGTATACCTGGTTCGATTCCAGCTGTGGGTGATTTGATAGCAACTGCTTTGCGTTAATTGTGACAATCGTTTTGAGAGCCTACTGTTTAGGTGCAGTGGCAAACTACTGAACATAAAATTTCCTGTAAAACTAAACAGCTGAAAAAAAACTGTTTTGGTTCTACAACTAACCTATTATGGGCGTGAGTACACGTGAATAGTAGAAGGGGCTAACAAATAATAAATAACAACAATAACGATGCCTTGTTTATTGCCAGATATAAAAGTGTGAATTCCATGTAATTGGGTGTTTTGTGGACTGTACTGTGATACAACTCTCAGACGTGCAATGTACTCTTGCAGAATTGTGACTGTTAGAGAAGAGGACCTTCAACAATACATCAAACGGGCCGATGATCTTAAAATGGCTGGACATAGATACAAACTCAGAATGGACACTACCAGGTAAACAACTCTGTAAGAGTCAAATTGTGTTCCTTTTCGTTCGCTTTCAGACACCTTATGTTATCAATATTACAAAATTAGAAACCCACACAATGGTTTTACAAGCAAGAACTGCGAGAAAAACTCTGTAAATGTGTTTCTCTCGTGAAAACTAACAGTCTCCAAGGATTTATACCTCTCTTTATTTGATATTCTTTCAAGAATTTCGCAGTTTTAGGGATGTGCTCCATTAGTCGTAAGTCCAAGTTCTAAGATCCATAAAAACGGATCGACCCAAGACTACTCCATTTCTGTGCCAGTAGTCACAACAAATTTCGTCGCTGCCTCATCTAAAAAAGAATGAAAACCATATAAATCCCACAAACACTTGAAGCCTGCACACGCAAAGTAACAAATACATAAAGTAGCAGTCAGATATGACATCGCTGTCCCATTGTTTGCTGTATCTCATGTCATGAAACTTACGGTCTATGAGGACATATTTTAGTCTCCACTTATGAAGAGTGCAGTCTTGGGTGATATATTCTTCAATGTATATGTTCTTCTATAATGAAACTTTTACACTATGAGGACATATTTTAGTCTCCACTTATGAAGAGTGCAGTCTTGGGTGATATATTCTTCAATGTAAATGCTCTTCTATAATGAAACTTTTACACTATGAGGAAATATTTTAGTCTCCACTTATGAAGTGTTCAGTCTTGGGTGATATATTCTTCAATGTATATGTTCTTCTATAATAAAACTTTTACACTATGAGGATATATTTTAGTCTCCACTTATGAAGAGTGCAGTCTTGGGTGATTTATTCTTCAATGTATATGCTCTTCTATAATAAAACTTTTACACTATGAGGATATATTTTAGTCTCCACTTATGAAGAGTGCAATTTGGTGATATATTCTTCATTGTATATGTTCTCCTATAATGAATCTTCCAGTTTGAGGACATGTTGTTCTATTTTCTAATTTTTAACTCATAAAGTGTGTAGTCTTTAAGGATATGTAGAAGGACAGACCCTCCTAAAACTGTCTATAAAGATGGATTGAGAAGAAGAGACCCATAACTACCTACCAAGGCATTGCAGCGTGTAATAGGAGTAGCAAAAGTGTGAAGACCATAATTTTCATACATCTCGTGGACCAAACTGGCACTGCCACACTAAAGCAGACGTGTATCATACGATTGTCCAGACTTTAGACCATGACCATTCAACAAAGTTTGCTCAGTGGTCCAAATGTTGGGAACTGGAGATCGTCATGGGCCAGAGAACCAAGCGCTATCATAGAAAGATCATTAATACAATACAGTTGGCAGGTAATCAGCGAGCCATTTCCTAGGCCTCTGCGGGCCACATTTAACCCGCGTGCCGCCAATTGAATAGCCCTGCTCAAGACATTACCAGTCAAAGAGATGACATCTAACCTACAGGAATAACCCTGTAGGATAAACTGAGGCACTGATAAACACATCAAGAGCATCGTCTTGTTTGTGACACATACTGGAATAGACACATAGCAAACATCCTTCTGCTTCTCTCCTTCTTCTGATCTGTTTCCCCCCAGTGGAGCACAGGCCCTCAACCACTCACGACAAGTCGCCCTGTTCTTTGCTCTGACGGGCGGTTCATCCCATATCTTTCATATTTTTGTTAACTTTATTCTCTATCTCCCGTCTCCATATGTTTTTTTTTTTTTGTCTGCCTTTATTTCTATGCACTTGTGGGTTCTAGTCCAGGACATCTTTACATTTTTTTTAACAGGATGAGAAAGCCAATTTCTGAAGCTCCACCCTACTCCTGGTGTGTTTTTTTTTCCGCCGGGTCAGTCTCCTCTCACGGAGAAACCACCCGGCTTTGAGATTGTTAGGCTCATGCCGTGAATAGTGACTCCCGTGAGTTTGGGACCGATCCAGGCGCTTCTGGCCAGACCAAGTGCAGCTACACTTTGATCTTAGCCAAAAGGCAGAGAAGCGATCTGTAAAGCGAAGTGCTTACAACTAATTACGCTACTGAACTGGTAGGGTGAATGTTACTAATCTTTCCTTCTCATGGGAGCCCCGATAACGCACAGGGTAAACAAACATTGTATATTAGATCATAAGTACAATACATCTGACAAATTTGAGTTATGCTATCAGAATGTTCATATTTCCACAGAATGGTTCGGTACTTGCACAATCTTGAACGTCAAAGAAGCCTCGCTAGCCATGAGACAAGTCCAAACGATGACTCGACATCACTCCTGTCTCCAGTTAACACGTCTGAACAAAACCTTGAGATTGTCAACCCACCAAAAGTTTATCCCAGCTCACCGTCGTATTCTTTAACTGAGACAGTCGAATCGCCTCCCTTACCAGAATATTATAACGACGTTACATGGCATAATGCTAAATCAAGGACAAGCTTGTGCAAGACATGTATCGCCCTTTCTGACAGTTTGTCTAAAAAGGCGAACACAAAGGATTCCTCAGTTGAGAAAGTGAACTCAGACTGGAGCGATGACGTTGGTAGCACAAGCAATGAATCTACAGAGGAAGAGCGACCACAAACTGAGTGGCTGTCTAAACACGTACTAGTTTCACATCTTTGATCCAGTTAGCCACTTCGCGTGCTAATTTTCACTGAGAGGCAAAGGACCACCAGTCTGCACACAGTTAGCAAGATCTGTAACACAGATGTACACGCAACGCTCAAGTCCGAGAAGAAGAAGTTAAGAAATTGGCGACTTTCCAGAACTTTTAGCCGCAGTGCTGTTCACGCAGTGCATATACTAACATTGGAACGATACAAAGAAGCTTTGCATAGCCCCTGCGCAATTCGTGAAGCGTTCCACGTTTTTAGGATGTCTCCACGGCCCAGTGGTCAAGCCGTTTGCCTTACGCACCGCAGGTCGTGGGTTCGTTTAACAGTTGAGCCGTTTGGTTCACGTTTATAGTTTTTACAGAAATTGCTGGGGATCGTCGTCGGAGCTAGGGAGTTCATACTGTGTGCGACGCTCTCGACAAGAGGCTAAAATCTGGTGAAACGAAGTCGATCATTTCGTCTTTTAACTTTTTAACCGGAGTTTACACTTTCCAACGAACGCACATCATCACATTAATTGTTATGGATTAGGATCCACCATTCATCCATCCTTCTATTCTACTAACTGAAAGTTTGAGCACCCCACATACTGCAACATCTCAGTCTGGTTCGGTCGATCGATCAGTTTGCCCCCTCCCCTTTACCCCCGGCCCCCCCCCCCCCCCAAGGCCTGCCACAAAAAGATATCCTGAAATAAAATAAAATAAAAAAAACCTCCATCTGAACGGCGGACCAACAAGACAGATCTCAGACACCTCGTTCAACCTCCCAAAAAAGTTATAATCAGCACATCCGTAACGGCTATAGCAGGTCACGTGTAACCTGCAGTCTTGTGTGGCTAAGGGCGTTTCAATCGGAATGGCAGACTACAGGTCAAGTCTCAGAACCCGGCTGTATGCGTGTATGCAATTTTTCCCAAACAGCCTGCTATCTAAAGGTTTGACTTCTTCTTCCTCTTCTTCTCCTTCCTCTTCTTCTTAAAGTCCGGGCTATGTGGCGTTAGTAATCATGTTTATCCACAACCTTCTGTATCGTCCATATTTAATCAACTATGACACAGATGATCCTACACGCCATGGTGTCAAACTGTCCAGCATCTTTTCTCTCGGTCTCCCTCTGCCTCTCTTTCCCTCCAACTTTCCCACTGTCATGATGTACTCCAGTTTTTCTCCTTCTCATCACATGACCAAAGAATGTAGACTTTCTCCTTCTGATGTGGGCAATGAGCTCTCTTCATCAGTCAGTTTTTTTTCATTTGTAACAGTTAATTGAGTTGAGTCAAGAATTGACATCACAGCACTCAGGGCATTTCCATGCATGCTCCGTCCTCAACTTCAGCAGCCAGGGCAGAGTTTCAATATGTAACAGTTAAGTAAATTGATGTCTGATCCTCCTGTAAAAAGGTACTTCTTTTCGAGCCATTTAAAGCTGATTATGGAATGTTGGTCAATAAATTTTTTTTTTTTTATTATTAAAGTGTGGCACACTAAAGGTTAATCGTAGTGTCTTGTTTACAATCTTATATTGAGAATTCAGAATGGACAAAATGTTACATAGATGGATACTTCTCTGATAAGAGGACTTGCCAGGAAAATAGCATTGGGGTCGTGCAGGAGCAACCAGTCTTATAGTCTGTTAAAAAGCAACTTATGAGATGGTTTGGTCATCTGACATGAATGCCCAGAATAAACAAACAGCTAGATTGAAGAAATATAATAAACAGAGCAAAGATAATGCAACGCAAAATATGGAATGACGGTATCAAGAACAAAAGTAACAGAATTCAACATAAACAAGGCGTTACAAAGAACATGGAGAAGGTCTTTACATTCTCCCCCATCCCTACTTCAATGGGAGGCGGAGCGGCTAGAGGCTCGCCTGCGGATCAGAAGGTCGTAGGCTCGCTCCCTAGCGGAGCCGGACTTTCGTAAATGACCTTGGCCCCAGGTCGACCCAGCCTTGAGTGGGTGCCGGATGCAATCCCGGAAAGTAAAGGCGGCTGGCGTGATGCTGACCACATCACCCATCTTGTGCTGATTGGTCTATAAAATATAGGTCTAGCCCTATATGCCCTATACGCCTAAAGGCGTGGAAAATGTTCCTTCACTTTTACCTATGTTTTACCTACTTCAATGAGGTAACTGGAGGAGAAGTAGAGCAAGATGCAGGAACGAAAGGCAATTAACAAGCGGATGTATTGGCTGCAAAAGCGACAGCTGTTAGATATGTATCTCCCCATGTAGGTTCTGAGAAACACCATTGTGGGGGGAAACAAGAATAGACCCGCTACCTCCCCAACACAAAGTCGATTATTTGGGAGCCATCATTCCAAGTCGGAACTAACAATATGCATACAAATATGTCAGATCAGTCAAACGAATGTGCACAAAACACTCAGGTTTCTGAAACAGGACTAAAGTCCAGAAGTGGACGAACAACCAGAACCTTCCGGCGGTGTTTACAGCAGGTGAACGTGAAGAAGAAAGGCATCATCCCTTGTAAAGACGCACTCACGTGGAGTTAGGTGTGGGCTCGGTCCTATGAAGAAGTTACAACCGGGCTGATACTGGAAAGGGCAGAGATACCTTACTTCCCGCCCCCCCCCCCCCTAATCGCTTCGCTAAAAACATCGTCACCCTGAGCCAGCATCCCCAAAGGTGTTTTACTGGCTTATTTGTGTGACTAGGGTAAGTGCCCCACAGCGGCGTCCGTGGCTTAGGCGTTGCGAGTCCGACTCGTAATCCAAACGAATCGCGATCAAAACCCACTGCTAGCTGTGTGAATTTGTATCATGGTATGGAGCGTCGCAGTTCGACCCAGCCTAAAATACCAGCCTGTTTGTCCCTGGTATGTCCTGGGAAAGTAACTTGTGGTGGTTGGGAGGGGGGACGAGGTGGTGAGAAGAAGGACCTAGCCCGTCTCAAACATGTACAGACGTTCTCGATTTAAGTTTTTGTTTTCTCTTTTCATATTATACAAAAATATTTATTGGCATTCAGCACTTTATTATAATTACAATTATGCAGTTAAACAAGGGTCAAGCCCCTTGAGCTCCCTAGAAAATGTACGAGTTGGCTAAACTCACCACCCAAACCTGGTATTTTTTTTTTTTTTTCATTTTCATCAGTGCCCCGCGTTCAAACAGTGGTGATTTAAAATATAGTACTACTGCATGCATAGTTTACATGTATGTTTCTGTTCATTTGATTTTATCCACATGAATCAAAGTGTCAAATACCATTTTTTTTTAAAAACAGCACCACTGGTAAATTAGTGTGCAAATATCACTGTGATGGTTGACACTTCTGTGTCCTGATGATGTCTGCTTCTTTTGTTGACACTTCTGTGTCTTGATGTCTGCTTCTTTTGTTGACACTTCTGTGACATGATGTCTGCTTCTTTTGTTGACACTTCTGTGTCATGATGATGTCTTCTTTTGTTGACACTTCTGTGTCATGATGTCTACTTCTTTTGTTGACACTTCTGTGTAGTGATGATGTCTGCTTCTTTTGTTGACACTTCTGTGTAGTGATGATGTCTGCTTCTTTTGTTGACGCTTCTGTGTAGTGATGATGTCTGCTTCTCTTGTTGACACTTCTGTGTAGTGATGTCTGCTTCTCTTGTTGACACTTCTGTGTAGTGATGATGTCTGCTTCTCTTGTTGACACTTCTGTGTTGTAATGATGTCTGCTTCTCTTGTTGACACTTCTGTGTTGTAATGATGTCTGCTTCTTTTGTTGACACTTCTGTGTAGTGATGATGTCTGCTTCTCTTGTTGACACTTCTGTGTCGTGATGATGTCTGCTTCTTTTGTTGACACTTCTGTGTCATGATGATGTCTGCTTCTTTTGTTGACACTTCTGTGTCATGATGATGTCTTCTTTTGTTGACACTTCTGTGTCATGATGTCTGCTTCTTTTTTTTTACACTTCTGTGTTGTGATGATGTCTGCTTCTTTGCTTGACACTTCTATGTTGTGATTTCTGCTTCTTTTGTTGACACTTCTGAGTCGTGATGTCTGCTTATTTTGTTGACACTTCTGTGTCATAATGTCTGCTTCTTTTGTTGACACTTCTGTGTCATGATGTCTGCTTCTTTTGTTGACACTTCTTTGTCTTGATGTCTGCTTCTTTTGTTGACACTTCTGTGTAGTGATGATGCCTGCTCCTTTTGTTGACACTTCTGTGTCATGATGATGTTTGCTTCTTTTGTTAACACTTCTGTGTTGTGATAATGTCTGCTTCTTTGGTTGACACTTCTGTGTCATGATGTTTGCTTCTTTTGTTGACACTTCTGTGTCGTGATGATGTCTGCTTCTTTTGTTGACTTCTGTGTAGTGATGATGTCTGCTTCTTTTGTTGACACTTCTGTGTCATGATGATGTCTGCTTCTTTTGTTGACACATCTGTGTCATGATGATGTCTGCTTTTTTTGTTGACACTTCTGTGTCATGATGATGGATGATTCTTTTGTTGACACTTTTGTGTCATGATGATGTCTTCTTTTGTTGACACTTCTGTGTCGTGATGTCTGCTTCTTTTTTTTTTTTTACACTTCTGTGTTGTGATGATGTCTGCTTCTTTGGTTGACACTTCTACGTCATGATGTCTGCTTCTTTTGTTGACACTTCTGTGTCCTGATGATGTTTGCTTTTTTTGTTGACACTTCTGTGTGGTGATGATGTCTGCTTCTTTGGTTGACACTTCTGTGTCATGATGTCTGCTTCTTTTGTTGACACTTCTGTGTAGTGATGATGTCTGCTTCTTTTGTTGACACTTCTGTGTCATGATGATGTCTGCTTCTTTTGTTGACACTTCTATGTTGTGATGATGTCTGCTTCTTTTGTTGACACTTCTGTGTCGTGATGATGTCTGCTTTTTTTGTTGGCACTTCTGTGTCATGATGATGTCTGCTTCTTTTGTTGACACTTCTGTGCCATGATGTCTGCTTTTTTGGTTGACACTTCTGTGCTGTGATGTCTGCTTCTTTTGTTGACACTTCTGTGTCGTGATGTCTGCTTCTTTTGTTCCGATGTTGGACAAGGTACAAGGGAGACCACTTTCCACAACAAGCTGCTAGTGTTGTTTTGTTGTTATAAGTCGAGCATTTAGGCATGTAGGGCATATAGGGCTAGTCCTATATTATTCATAGACCAATCAGCACAAGATGGGTGATGTGGTCAGCATTACGCCGGCCACCTTTACTTCCCGGGACTGCACCCCGTACCCACTCAAAGCCATTTTTGATAAACAATCCGGCTCCGCCAGGTAGATTATAAACGGAAAAACACTCCTTTATTGAAACTTCTTTTTAAACCCCCCCCCCCCCTCCCAACAACCCAGTAGAAAACCACTGCATGAGGCACTCTTATTCTGGCACACACAAAGCTCGACTAAAAGAAGAAATGTCAAGTCAGTAACAATATTTCAATTTGTTCAATGTTGATTGATTCTGGGACAAGACGAGAGAAACCATACTGAAGGCTGGTATTTACATAATCTCACATGTTTACAATTCATTCATCAAGTGTGACAGAAAACGTAGTTAAACCAGACAGGTTCTTGTATATGACTTCCACCCAGGTGATGCTGGTGTGTTGGGAAATGAACAGGCAGATAGGCTGACCGGTTTCACAGACTCCACTTGGTGGTGAATTGATGTATGACAATCTAGATGTTGTCAGGGCCATTTGGGAGCGAGTAAACACTGTGGAGGCACAAATAGATCAGTACAGTCTGAGGATAATGTCGCTGGGTGCGGGAGGGGGGAGAGTTATCAGAGGATCTGGCCGACGCTCAACATTCAACGGAAAGACCAGACAGATATACAATCCGACAGTTACCTGGTGCCAACGGAATTGGAACTCTTAGCTTGCTGCTAAAGATGGGGGACGGAGCGCTTATGGGAGTGTCCCAAATGCTGTCGATTCTTAATTCAACATTCCCCAGCTGACTGCAAACACAATGGCATGATGGCATCACCAAGTATGGATTTGTGTATATTTATATGGTTAATGTTATGTATACTTATGTACTGTATTTTTCCGTCAATAAAATACACCCCGCTCCCAAACCATTTTTTAAAATAAAAAAAATTAAGAAATAAATATTTTAGTCATATTTTATGTGCAAGATGACCCCTAATTTTTAAATTTTCAAAATTTGGGAAAACATTTCGCCATATACATAGGAAAACATACATGAGAATATGACACGCGTGTGTATGTGTGTGTGTGCGTGTGTATGTATATGTATTTGTGTGTGTATATAAAAATACATATATATATATATATATATCTGTCTGTGTGTATATTATGTTTTATATGAGTGCGTGTGTTTAGACAATGATTGCGTGTACATTATATGGGCCCAATGTAACTGGACATACAAATATATACATAGTTTAATGAATCTTGACAAAACAGGGAACAGTGAAACTGGACATTGACATACAAAATTAAAAAACTCTACATAACATTCAAAATTATGAAACTGAACATAACAGAAAATTTTATTAAAGTTGACAATTCTGACAACATACTAAAACTCTATTTCTGTTTCCATGATTTACAACCTATACTTACATACATCTAAAACTCCAGAAAACCAACCTATTTTTGTGGATATCTACAACTCCAAAGAACCGACCTATTCTTATGTATATCTACAACTCCAGAGAACCAACCTATTCTTGTGTATATCTACAACTCCAGAGAACCGACCTATTCTTTTGTATATTTACAACTCCAGAGAACCGACCTATTCTTATGTATATCTGCAACTCCAAAGAACTGACCTATTCTTATGTACATCTACAACTCCAGAGAACCAAGGACAATGTTATAACTGTTTGCTTACTGTCCAGGTTTCTGCACCATACAGCAGGGATACGTAAATATAACAATGTGGCTGTATTTGTAAATATTCTCATTTCCTATTTATGTTTCAGTAGTGCAGGTTACAATTTTGTAACAAGTTTATTATCTTCTTTCTTTCTGGAATAATGGTAGAGAAGAAAGCTGGGGAAGTTAAGGCCTTTGTCACGTGTATTAGGAGATACTTGGTACTTCAACTTGGATTCCAGCCGGCTCTGCGCTGGTTTTATGGATTCTCATGCAAGACTCCTGCCGCATGTTCTCATTGTGCACCCCGGAACTAGGGTGGGAGAGTATCTCAGAGGTGGTGGCTCCCAGAGGTACAGTGTCCTGAAATCCTTTGCCTCTCTTCAGCCCACCTCCAATGCATGGAGTCCTAAGGTCCATCAAAAACTCATTTATAACTAACTGGAAGCCGGCTGACTGAATATTCTACAATATGACAAACCTTGGTTCGAGCGTTTGTCGACCAAGAGTCCTACTGAAATTCTGCTTAGGTTCAAAAGTCCTATAGCATAACAGACAGCAAAGTTCAGGATGTCTGACCTTTAAGTGCCCTACTGTGTGACAGAAAAGGTTCACCCATCAATTCTCCTGCAACCAGGAAGGCTAGCCCAGTGAATACAAACTGCTCAATAAAGTTGGACGTGTCGTCCGAAAGGCGAAAATATTGCAGCCATGCTGTAAACAAGCATAACTCAAATTCTTCAACCGGACAAAAAAAGAAGAAGAAGAATGGGACAGAAAACGTTAAGAAACATACAACATATGCAAAGGACCCTTTTCCACAACCTTAAGGCATATTGGGCATGATGTGCTAGACCCATATTTTACAGACCAATCAACACTCAGAGGGAGATGTGGTCAACATCAAAAAGAGCCACCCTTACTTTCCAGGACTCTACTCTGGGCCAACCTGGGAGCCAAAGTATTTGAAAAATATCCGACCTCATTCAGATTTTAACCCATGATCTTTGGGTAGCATCTAGCCGCTACACCACAGAGGGTCCTAGACATAAAATATAGAATAACCAATAAACACAGTGAGGTTTAATTTTAATACTGCAAAAGTGAAAGAAATCATTGCTGTCCCTAGCTAAACCACACAACACCAGAACAGCAATGAGAAACAGCAGTGGAAGCACTTGAAACATGAATGCAGTGTCAAAATACACAACACCACCCCCATCTAACACCCCCCCCCCCCCCCCCCTAAATGAAAGACATGAGAAAAGAGAAATACACAGATGTATGCTGAAGTGGTTCACATTCAGAACTTCTTCAAAAGTTACAAAGCAATCACTGAACCGTTGCAGACAACATGCACAGTCACAGCTGATACCTCAGTCCATCAACACTCTAATTATATGGGTAGCTACCATGGTGTAGTGTCTAGAAGCTCGCCTGTGGATAGGAAGGTCGTGGGGTCAGGTCCTAATGGAACCACACTTTTATCAAAAAAGCTCTCAGGTTGACCCAGCCTTAAATGGGTACCAGACAAAGTCCTGGGAAGTAAAGGTGGTCAGTGTGATGCTGGCAACATTACCCACCAAGTGCCCATTGGTCTATAAATTCTAGGTCTAGCCCTATATGCCTGAAGGTGAGGAAACTGGACACTTACTTTAACTAAGTATACAGGAGGAGACAGAAATATGACTATATGTTTCCGTGTGCAGGTATCCGAAAGCAGTCAGTGACTTTCCACAGTGTTGCCGAATATGTTGTAATGTGAAAAAAAAAATAAGTAGTTTGAATTAACTAATTGTCTCTGCATTGTTGTGTATGTTTTAGATTATGGTACTGACTTTACTATGGTTTCATTTCCTTTCCAATATTACTGTTGGTTGATTAAGCACATAATTTAACATGTAGCATTATTTATGACATCCTGCAAACTGACGAAAGCAGAGAAATGTTTTTTTTTAAAGGGACAATAACACTGGTACTGAAACTACATCCTGTCCAAAAACAATCCATTCAACATCACCAGCCTTATTAAAATCCTATGCTTCAATTGATATACCATGACAATGTCTCCTTCTGGAAAGAAACAGGCAGAAAGAAGTGAATCTATGTCCCTCACGGCATCCAAATTTACAAAAAGTCACCATTCTAAATTATTTATGGATAAAACAAATATATTTACACACAAAATTTTGTACATGAAACAAAAAAGTATAATTTAAAAAAAAAAAATGATTAAACTAAAAACACACCATTACGTAACCAGAAATAAGTAACCACCTGTAAGTGGTTAAGCTGTTTATCTCATACTTGTTTAGTCTTTTTTTTTAAGCGTTCACCAGCTGTAAACTCCGGCGGAAAGTTTTGGTTGTTCATCCATTTCTGAACTTTATGGTCTTGTTCAAGAACTTGAGCTTTGAGTGCACATCTGTTTTACAGATATGGCTTTTTTGTATGCAGACCACAGTTCCTTGCCACTCAGGCAGACGCACTCCAAATTCAAAGGAAACTCCCCTAATTAGTTGCCTTGTACGACATGCTGGTTGAAAGACAATAGGTCTAGTCTTTCCCTCCTTTCCTGAAAATGGAGCCCGGAACCCACACAGGAAGTTGTTTCTGAAAGCATGGAAATTCCTGAGGAGCCATGGTTCCTGCTGTGTTCAAGATTCTCAACTGATGGCCTATCGTTCAGCGGAGAAAAAAACAGAGCCCCATGAGGGAGAAAAAAAACCAGTCCAATTAAGTTAATTCCCCTTAACTTTAAACCTTTTTGTATATGTACATGTTTCCCCAAAAATATGACTGGGTCTTATATTAACTGCTACGTAAAAAATGCACTAGGGATTATTTTAAGGTGATGTCTTATTTTTTCCAGATATAAAAATCTATGTTTATACATGTACAAAATTCTACATTCATTCATTCTTCTTTTTCTTTGTCCACCTGCTGTAAGCTCTAACGGAAAGTCCTGGCAGTTCGTCCATTTGGACTTTGGCTTTGTGCCTGAGTTTTGCATCTACATCTGTTTTACTGGCTTATTTGTGTGCAGTTGGTTATTTCCTGCCACTTGGGCACATGCACTCCGAATCTGAAGGAAGCTCCCAATTAGCTGACATCTATCAAATGCTTGCTGGGGAGGCAGCGGGTCTATTCTTGTTTTTCCCACAATGGAGCCCCATGATCTACATGGGGAACATTTATCCAAACACAATCATGGTTGTCTTATTCTAGAACATAATCAGAACACTCCAAATCAAGAATTCCGACCTGAACTTTGAACCCATTTCCTGTGGAACAATTGGTCTCAGCCTCTCAAGTCCAGCAACCAAGTTTTCCATAAATAAGCCCTTCTATGTCCTGGTACCCTACTGACAATATCTTAACTGGAGCTTACTTTTGGGGTTAGTCTTATTTTTGGAAAACACGGTTTTACTAAAAAAAATGTTTTACATAATCAAGACGAAACATACAAAACAAACAAAATATGACTGATGACAAACTAGAAAATGAAAGTCTAAAACAAATAACAAGACACAGTGAAGCGCTAATGAAACATTCAGATCTACATCTTTATCAGCAAAGAAGCTTACATCAGCGTTAAAAAAAATAAAAAATAAAAATTGTACAATAATATGAGTTACGGCAGGTCGATTCAATTAGCAGCCTGCGGGCCAAATCTGGACCACAGAGGCCTAGCCAGTGGTCCGCATATCATTGCCAATTGTATTAACAATCTATTTAAACTGGGGCTCGGGCCCATGACAATCCCCATTTTCAACATCCTGGACCCCTGAGTAAACTTAGTTGAAAAGCCCTGAATTACAGCAGATAGACCAAAGTCATCTAATGCTAAATCCTTGTTTTTGAGAAACTTGTATCTGAACACTGAGATCTCTCTGAAAAATGACAATGTGGCCAATGATGATTGTGTAGTTGAGTGAAAATACTGGGTTATTCAAAGTGATGGATACACCTGGGGGCCCTGAATACAGCCGGGCCATAAATATGGCCTAGCCCAAGATTTGGCCTAAATGGTTGGAAGGGGTTTCTGGTATCTCTCTACAGGTGATCCTCATCCGCATGGTAGCACTTTGTGTTACTGGGTGTTTATCGCTTGTGTGATGTCCTGTGGGAGTACAACTACCTACCTAGCTACCATTGGTTTAAATGCATGGTTTCTAGATATGGTTGTATGACTATGTTCATCGCCTCAAAAAATTTGAGATATTAGGAGCAACGAACACTTTTTCTTTCTTTTTTTTAATTGTGATATCATTTATGTCGCAATTATCTCATATGACATCCCTTTGCTCTTTGCAGCTTAGTTGACAAAATCAGGTTTATCATCATCAAAGGGAAGGAAAGCAGCTAATTCTTTGCTCCGTTTGCATTTGGAGATTAATTCCCTTATTTTAACAAATTTGTGCACAGATAAATCAATAATAAAAATGTATATGAATTTTTTTAGTGATCTGACAGCCACAAAATTGCTGTGGACTTGGCTCTCACCTCTTTCTCTGGTGGTCTAGAGGTCAGGACCGTGGATGTCTTTAAAAGATAACTGTTCAGGACTCCAAATTTCATATTGCTTTGTTTTTCCTCTAGTCTCTTATGGCAGTGTTTCAGATAATTATTAAGGAGGCATTTCTTTATGATGAAAATGTTGAACAAAATCATTATCAAGATTGTTACAGGGTGAAAGAGCTAAACCACACAAAAATATTATAATGAATATTCTAGTAACTTTTATAAGGTCTGTTACTTAATAATCCCCAGCCCGAGGATAGCAGGTCACTCTGTAAATGCAGGATTCCCCCCCCCCCCCCCCCCCCCCCCCCCCCCCCCAATCTATTATGGTTTTATACAAGTAAACAGGCTTTCTAGGATTTACACTGTTGAATTCTCAATCCAAGAACTGGCTCTTTGAGTCACAGGATGTCAATTCTTCAGATTACAAACATATTTTTAAATAACATGACTCACATAAGTTCTATCATACTGATTTATTACTCTTTGAAAAATAAAATACTCTGATGCATTTGTTCATGTTTTGTTAGCGAATGAAGATGGTTTATCTACAGATCAATGCTTTCATCACTGCTACATTCTAAAGCAATGCAGTTGCATACACAAAGCAAAGCAGTGGACTGGGCCAACGTTCCCAATGCTCTCAAAGAGGCAGCCCAAGTAGCTGGTTCAGGAGATGACGACGAATCAACAATATTAAAAGACAACAAGAACTTCAAGTAAATAGAGATGTCAGACATGTAGAATAATAGTAAACTAATTTAGAACTGGTCTAATCAGTCACAATACACTGACAGATGTACTGAAGATGGGATCTGAGCAGTTATGGACTTGCCCAATGTGCAGTGAGGATAATTGGTCAATTAAATAACTGACTATGCATAAAGCCGAAGACAACTCATCGCCTCTTTTATTATGGCCAATATATTTCAAAAGGCCAGGTTATCAGTCGCAGTTCCATGTGCCAACAAATGGGTCACCCCCAAAACTTCTGTTACTGTGAAAAACCACATCAAACAAGACAGCAGTCCACCCAAAAATCCAGCACCTCCCAAATGCATTAAATGGCAAAACACCAGAGGTGTCAACACCAACAGTCTACCAGTAGAATTGCATTTCATATAATCGGTGTATGATGCAGTGTGTACAGTCACTATATTTTACTCTTTCAGGCTCGGGCAGGTGCATTTAACTTGTTCTGGCTTCTTTTCTTCTTCTTCTTCTTATTCACATTCACTGGCTGTAAACTTTGACAGAAAGTCCTGGTTGTTTGCTCACTTCTGGACTTTGGTCCTGTTACAGAACTTAAATTCTGTGTGCATGTTCATTTTACAGGTGTGACTTATTCGTGTGCAGACTTTTAGTTCCTTGCCTCTCAGGCAGATGCACTCCAACTGTGAGGGAAATTCCTGCTTTAAAAATTGCATTCAATTATAAATTCTCAGGCTTAACATGCCTTCTTCAACATTCGCCCTTGAAAGGGCAGTTGGCAGGCTGCGTTGCGGTTTACAGCAAGGCTGTGATAAGTGCGCCTTTTAGCCCAACACATCTGGCTTCAGCAAACCCCTAATTAATCACTTTTTTTTACATGTTTGCAAGAAGCGAAGCGAGTCTATTCTTTCTGCTCCAAAATATGGGCTATGAAACAACAAGAACAATAACATATGTAACGAATCTTGGTGGGGGTGGGGGGTAGGTGTGTAGGGAAGAGAGATAGATCCACTGCCTCCTGTAAAGCATGGTGTGGAACCAACAATCTGCATAAAAATAAGCATTGTGTAAAATGGATGTGCAAGCAAAATTCAAGTTGTGGGAAAAAAAAACATTAAAGCCTGCAGTCTATGGTGACAGCACTAGCCCTAAATCGTCAGGCTCACAACCCCTCTGTCTAGACTGCCCTAAAAAAACTAAGTGATAAATAGAAACACAGTAGTCACAATTCTCAGATGACTTAAAAGTTTTCTGATTTTCTTCTGCCAATATCCAGCTATGACACACACATTAATTCAGAGACTGTTTTGTTGAAACATTAATTCAGTTATTTTGTGACATTGTTTTGCTGAACAATTAATTCAGTCATTTTCGGACATTGTTTTGCTAAACAATTAATTCAGTCATTTTCTGAGATTGTTTTGCTGAACAATTAATTCAGTTATTTTCTGACATTGTTTTGCTGAACAATTAATTCAGTCATTTTCTGACATTGTTTTGCTGAACAATTAATTCAGTCATTTTCTGACATTGTTTTGCTGAACATTTTCTTCTTATATTTCTGCATTCATTCAAAATGTAAATGCATTGTGCCCATTTACAACATGGCTGCAATATTCGTGTCTTTTGACCAATACATCAAACTTTTGTTGCCCATGATAATCTTCCCAAGCAGTTTTGCTGAACAGAACATCAGATATATTTTTTCTGTAAATAATGAGGACAGAGATGATATATTACACCAGTTATTGCCTGACAAATTTCCTTGTATCTCATAAAGTGCATACATAGAATTTACATTAACATGTAATGAAGCAAAAGAAGAAAACCTTTTTTTTTAAAAGTATCCAGAAACCATGAGTTGTAAAACCCTTTGGCTCTGTACTATATCGCACCCCTTCGGTCTCGATAATAGGTTCCGTAAATCTGGGAAAAAATTTGGCTTTTTTGCCTACCCCTGATCATGAACCCAGACCACAAGGAGTGCGTCACCCGGTCACCGCACAGAGGGTTTTAACCAACTGTCGAGTCGGACAAGAAAACCTTTGAAATGAAATACATAAAATCACATGGTCATTTGTATCAAAGCACACTTCACCGTGGTAATACCATTCTAACAAGTACTGGGACACTAACAGCATAAGATAACCCCCGATCAGCAGAAAGAAAACCTCATACAAAGCATATTCATTCCTACTCTATGATACCAGTGCCAGACATGGTCACTCACAGCAAATCAGAACTGAAAAATGAGTAACCAAGGGAAGGAGATGTCTGAGAAAGGCTGCAGGAGTGACTAAAAAAGATACAATCAGGAGTTGAGTTGAGTCAAGTCCCGACATCACACAGCACTCGGGGCATTCCCATAAGCGATCTGTCCCCATTTTCAGCAGCCAGCACAGAGTTCCGATACTATTGGTGCCAGAAGCATTCTGATTAAACATCCGTCTTGCCTTTCCTCTGAGCCTGGAGCATGTGCCAGAACCTCTTGTCATTTCCCGTTGCATCAATCTCACCAGACTGTGGTGATCCACCTGCTCCTTCGAACTGTACACGCTCTCCCCCAAGAAGGGACTACAGGATTTGTTTTTTTTTTCAGTTGAAAGGCTTCATCCTGTGCTTCAGTATATTCTGATGTAAATTCTGTAGCATGCCTTTTTTCAAGACACATCAAAATATGCTAAGTAATAAACTGTGCAAGAGTGACTGGCCGAAGGGTTTTGAGAATGCTTTCATGCGGAAGCCCAAGGTCTTCGATAAGGATGTGAGTTTTGCCAATTAGGTGACAGTACCCAAATGAATCAGTCCTAAATCCGCAGGCAAAGAAAACACAACCCCCCCCCCCCTTTCCACCACCCTTTCCTGTAGTTAGGATGTTGTTTTTTCCAAAATAAACTTCGCAACAATATTATGGTTCTGTCGGTCTATTTTTCTTCTCCAAATGCTACATGGAGATATGACACCTCTGTGACTCACAGAGTTGCATTCTGAATGCCAATCTAACATGGAAAAATCCCAGACCCCCTCAAAAGTTATAAAATTAGGGCAACGGGTGTACCTTCCTGTCTCTGGTGGGTAGAGAGAAAAACAAATCTTCTTCTTTTTCAGAGGCCGCAAACTCTGGCCGAAAGGTTCTGGTTGTTCATACACCTGTGTACTCTAGTCGTGTTCCAGCACCTGAGTGTTGCATACACATTCGTTTTACAAATTTGACCTATTTGTACGCAGACTGTTCCTTACCTCACTGGTAGATGCACTCCAAATTTTATGGAAGCCCCCAATTAGTCAACTCCTACAACATGCTTTCTGGGAAGGCAGTGGGACTATTCTTGTTTTCTGCAAAAGCAAGGCCCCTGAACCCACCTAGGGGAGAAATATATTGACTGTATCAATATTCACAATATGAAAACAATCCTTTCAATCTTCACTAAAACCTTCTTTTTAAATGTATCTTTACTCCCGGCTGTGAAAGAAGTCAGTGCTGGTATTGCGAAGCTTTCTTGGGTGTTTCTGACAGGTAGAGCACTGGGGATATCACAACACCTGGCTGGCAGCACTCTGACTGAGATATATAACAGCACCAACAAAGTTCACCCCAGCCGCGATCACAAACACAGGCAGCCACCGGCCGTGAGACTGCGTGACCAGCTCTGCTGTCAGTGGCCCACAAAGAATCCCTGGTATGGTAGCCTGAAGAGAAAAGTAACAGGTCAATGATTAACTAGTGTTGTGCAGAATATATTATATTATTATACTAGAAATTTATTATCCAGCTTTCCCAGGATATATTCAAACTCATACTTTATTCATTATAATTAATTTTATTAACTCTGTTATTAAGAATTTATTTCAATGCGTGAATATAGTCTTGCTGATCACTGGCGAGGATGAACAATGCTGAGGAATCTACCGCCCTTGACAATTCCACAATCACAGTTGTCTATGTAAGAAGCACTTGTCAATGAAATCTAGACTGTAACTTAGAGTAAATGCCTCTATGCCTAACTGACTTTGATTACAAACACAAATTGAACCTAAAAAAATCACTACAATTATAATTTTAAACGTTGAAAGCTGAAAACCAGCACAGATGACCTACGAAATGGCCGCCAGAATGACATTCGCAAATGTCACATCACCACTGTTCACTGTTTGGGAAGCGTTCTTGTGACAGACAGAGAGACAGACAGTTACATATATTTGCTGTGTTACAGTACAGACGACAGATTCACTAATGCAGAGCAGTTTTTTTTTTTTTAGCATGGCCCATTTCACCTCAAAGCATTGGACAGGACACTATACATTTCTTTTTAAATTTAGCACTACCCAATTTGCTTCAAAAGTATAAATGAGTCTAACTGTAACTTATTTAAACACATACCCAATCTCTAATAATGTGACACCAGCACATTATTTCTAATTGATTTCAAAATTTTTTTTTTCTGGGTTCACCTTTAAAAAGGCAGCTGGAGTGTTGTGGTTTACAGCTAGGCTGCAATCCCTGCACTGTTCAGTCCGAGACATTCAATTTCAAACCCATAAATTAGTCACCTTTTATGACATGATTGTTTGAGGGCAGTGGGTCCATCCCACCCCCCCCCCACACACAAAGGGGCCCTACAACCCACATGGCGATGTCTATTTACTAATTTTATATAAACAGATTTATTATAATATTCTCATTTCAAATATTCTTTTCCCTATAATTATGTGTTTACCTTGAAAAAGATTATTTGCATGCTTTGTGTTGTGGTTTACAGCAAGGCTGTGACATCTGCGCCTTTTGACTCCACAAATACCTCCTACTTCAACAAACTCCCAATTGATAGCCTTTAACTTCCTTGCTAGTAGGCAGTTTTCCCCCCCCCCCCCCTCCACCACAGAAACAAGGGCCCCAGAAGTTACATGGGAAATTTCAACCATTCAACCATAAACAACATATAATTATACTCACAAGAGTATTAGAAATTGCAAAGGTGATTCCTGCATGGTTGGGTGCCACTTCCGCATGATTGCTGAGGTGACCAGATGAATTGCAGGCACTTAGGCCTAAAGATATGGATACAAAGCTGGGGAGACAAACACACATACAGATTATTTGAAGTAAAATCTGCTGGTCTTTACAATGCTTAATATGTACTAAAAAATTAATATTACATCTTAGTCATAGGAGCTGCAGCAGTGCAAGGTGTGAAGGTCTAAGGTTCAAATCCCTCAAAAAAACGGGGGTGAGAGATTTTCCTTCACAACTGTAGGGTTTACCATTCTGTATGTGGCTGCCCTGGATGGGTTCTCTAGAGATAACACCTGTAGATCAAGGGATGGCAAAGTCAGCACTCAAAAGAGGCTGTAAAAATGTCCCTATCTAACCCCCCCCCCCCCCCCCCCCCCCCAAAAAAAAAACCAGACAGGTAACCTACAAAACAAATGCCCTAAGAAGTTGGATGTGTCGGTCAAAAGGCACATATAACACAGCTTTGCTCTTAACAGCTACGCTCTAAACAGTCTGCATTAAAATTCTTTTTTTTTAAACAAAAGATCAGATTTATAAAATGGATGTGCATGTAAAATTCCAGTCGTGGAAGAAGAAAATAGAAACAACCTAGCAACTGCATCAATCATATGATCAATGAAGAGAAAAAAAAGAAGCAATACCATGTGGTACAGTGATTCTGATCACAGGCATGAGGGAGAATTCAGACTGTTATGTTGTGCATGATGACATCCAGCAAACAAGTTATTTGAAGTATACGCCTCACTCTAGGGCTCACTGACCATTTTTCATTCATTGCCCTTTTGTGCAATTATATGTCATATGGGACCCGCTGTCTATTTCTCCATTTTGTTCTATCCTGTGTAATCACTTCGATATCATGGATGGAATCCCATCCAGCACCTTTGGCTTCTCTTATCAACATTCACTTCGGGGGTTTCTCTTGGACGCCCTTGTTTCCTCAATTGCTCTCTTTCCCACTTCAGTGTCTGTTTAGCAATTATGTTTGTCTCTTCTCAGACTATGTCCAATACAGCGCCATCTTCTCTCTCTTATAAGTGTTTGATACTAGTGGTTTCGCACGGACATTTATCTTATTTCTTCACTCCTGTTAAATTCATCACATGAACAAACCTGAACAAACTTGCTGAAACAAAGGGGCAGAATGTGAACAGGAAGAGTATGCAGCAACATACTTTGAGAAGACAAGAGCCATCCAGTCGATCAGAAGTGAACAGAATCTGGTCAGTGATGACTACCACTTACTTGACCAGCATGGACAGGTCATTATTCTATGCCTCAGCCCATTAAGAAGAGAATACTGGTCCACTGAGTCAACAGTGCACTCAAAGTTATATGGAACTATAAGATAACTCCTTAAAACAGTCAGGTTTATCACAAGAACTTGTCGGTCGGTGTAAATCAGAAAGCAAACACAAGAAGAAGAAGAAGAAGAAGAAGAGAATCCCATGAATTTACTAAGAGATACATTTATACTTACAAAACAGCAAGTGGTAAATTGTACACAGCACTGAAGAACAAGATAAAGAGGCCCGGCCCCAGTAACCCAACTGAAGTCATCAGGCGACGAACAGACAACACAGTCCACTTGTGTGCTATCAACGCATCAGCAAAATGGGCTGCCACTGGAAAACAAGTTATATTCATTATTGATGTCAAACAATCTACAGGATTATTCAAAATGATGGATACACTTTCAATCACGTATATTTTCTTGAATATATGTTACATATTAATAATATACAGACAAGAGAAAGAAAGAGACAGACAGTGAGAGAAAGAGAAAGAAAGTGAGAGAGCAAAGTCTGAAGTTTACAAACTTACAATAGAGGTTATAAGTATTCAATATGACCGCCGCATTCTGCTCTGAAAACATCTAAGCGGTAGCTGAATTCATCCTACACACAAAAAGTATCTGAAAGGTTCTTGGTGGTATGAGCATGCGCACTCGCATGGCTGGTTCGGCAACTGCGATCTAGAGGTAGTATTCAAAACTTTAGACCTTCCCCTCTCTCTTGTATGTATATTATTTATATGTAATGTATATTCAAGGAAAACACTTGAATCAAAGTGTACCCATCCGTTAGATGACCTGACATTTTAGGTTAAAAAAACACACAGGAAAATGTTTAGGAATCATGATCCACAAGGCCCAATCCTTTTGGCTGAAAGTCTAGAGGCTCACTTTTTTGTCTCGTCTTTTTGTTTAAATGCCTCAAGTATACAGCACACACAATTTGTTTTCAAAAACAAGAATCCTTTTCCGTAGCTTCAGGCATGTTGAGTATATAGTGCTAGACTTTTATTTTATAGATCAATAAGAACTCGGTGGGTGATGTGATCAACATCACACCAGCCGCCTTTACTTCCCAGGACTTCACCTATTACCCATTTAAGACTGAATCGGTTTGGAAGCCAAAATAATTATGTTTTCTTAAAGGTCAGGATCAATTCAGATGTGTATTAAGGACTTTCAGATCCACAGGCAAGCATCTAGCCACTACACCACGGCGGCTCCACAAGGGTACATCTTCTTCAGCATTCCGAGCCCTTGGGGTTCTTTGCTGCAGACATCACACGCCTCCATTCATCTCTCTGGTTGGCCTTCTCTTTCCAGTTGGTGACACCAAGTGTTTGCAGGTCTGTCTGGACATTATCTCTCCCATCTTTTTGTTGGTCTGGCTCATGGTCTACGACCATTTATCTCCCTTGTGTAAACAGTTTCACAAGGGTCCATGACTGGAACAAATGTGTGAGTATGACAAAAACACACACTTACCAACACTAACAAGAGAGTTCATAATATAAGGCACAGCAGTGGACATCATGTGTGACTGGTTGGCTCCTAGAGTGGATGATAAATACGTGGGCAGCCACTGCATGATGATGTAGTTTGACCAGTTCATGCTGAAGTGAGCTATGTAGATGGACCACAGCGGCCAGTGGGTGAAAAATTCCAGCCACCGAACATTGGAGTTGCTCACCTACAAATGAGACATTTTGTCATTATGGTTGGAAACAGAACATTGAATCAAGTCAGTACACAAACATGGACCGCAGAAATATCACAGACACTGAAAAAGTACTATATGCGAACAGAAGGGCCCGTTACAGAGATATCTTCCCGCCCTGACGCTGCGAGGCCTTCCAGGTGTACAGAAAAGAAGAAGTCCACACACACAAAAAACACACAGTGAAGATCGTTATGTCCATGCTTCCTCTTGCCTGTAAAAGTACTTCACTTGCCAGTAAGTCAACTTGTTCATAACTTTCTATACTGACATCTGTCAGGAACTACTAAAAGCTCAAAGCTCAAATGAATGATTTTGTTTTTTAATATATTATTACATATGATGTAGTAATGTTTGTGTCTGGTTGGTCTTTAAATCATCTGGGAGCTATCTTCTTCATGTTTACCGGCTGTAAACTCAAAGGAAAAGTTTGGTTGTTCTCCCTCTTCCCCCCCTCCTCTTCCCCCTCCCACCCACTTCTAGTGGTCTTATTCCAGAACTTGAGTTTTGTTTGCACATCCACTTTACAGATTTGGCTTATTTGTGTGCAGACTGCTGGTTCCTTGCCTCTGAAACAGATGCACTCAGACTTCAAAGGAAACAACCCTAATAAGTCTCCTTTTATAATAGGCTTGTTAGGGGTCGGTGAGTCAATTCCTCAAATCTGCTTGACCCATTCATGCTACGTCCTCCCATCCCAGCAGCCCTCTCAGTGTCTCCATGCTCATTATACACAGTAGGGGTGACTGGTATTTCTTCTTTCCATACCCGATTTCTGCATGCTTGTCATCATTTAACACCCACCTCCAACAGGCGGTTCACTGTCTCTAACTCCTCTGCTTCAAGGTCCCTGTAACGCAGTGCATTCAGTATGTCTGCCCTGTCCATACTTCTTCCTCCACTAACTACTTCAGCCAGTTTAGTTTCCTGTGGCACGATTTATGGGTGCTGTTAATCCATTCTAGTCAACAGCTTGCCAGTTTATCTTCTTGAGCATGCTCATTGAGTCTGAAAGTCTTTTCTTAACCATGAGCCGTGTTTTCCATACTTCCTTACAGCACAATATAATACTATCATCTCAGAAAAGTGCCAACAGTTATTTAAAATACAGTCTCAAGAAGGAAAGTAATTGTTACCTTGGGAGGATCAACAAAATCTTCCTCCAAACTTCCTCGGGATTCTGCATACATTGTATACCAAACACCAACCCAAACAAACCCCATCAGACCAAATAAATAAAACATCCATTGCCAGGGAAGATGGGGACACACCTGAAATGAAGATATATCACAGGTAACCATAAAGTTACAATAATTAAAGATCCCTTTCCACGCCTTTAGGCACATCAGGCATACTGGAACAGCACCAATATTTTTACAGACCAATTGGCACTAGGTGGGTCATGTGGTTAGCATTATGCTGATCGTCTTTACTTTCCCCGGATATACATCCTGGTACCCATTTTAGGCTGGGCTGACCTGCAACAACCCATACCATGAAAAAAATCCACGCAGCCAGCAGTGGGCTTCGATCGCAGTACGTTGGAATTAAGAGTCGGACTCGCAAAACCTAAGCTACGGACGCCGTCACAGGTAAACCATATACCTGTTTAAATGTTTATTCTCTAAGGCTGTGGCATACTGTCTGCTGATTTCTGCGTTATATGGCCAAACCATTTCACCTGTTGTCTTCTAATGAAATCTTTTTTTCTATTCCTGTCATTGTCTAAGTCCGGCCTTGATATCACAAGGTTGGTAAGTATACTGTATCATAGAATGGTTTCTATTGATACATGTTTGTTTCTCAATACTGGTGCCATTTACAGGTAACTATGCGCTAGTTTGCGGCGTCAGTGGCTAAGGCGTTGCGAGTCCGACTCGTAAGCCAGCATACTGCGATCGAAACCCACTGCAGGCTGCGTGGACTTTTGTCGTGGTATTGGACGTCGCAGGTCGACCCAGCCTAAAATGGGTACCAGGATGGGCTGTCCTGGGGAAGTAAAGACAGCCGGCGTAATGCTGACCACATTACCCACAGAGTGCTGATGGTCTGTAAAAATATGGGACACTCTGCCCGTATGCCCGATGCGCCGAAAGGCGTGAAAAGGGATCTTTACTTACTTTTTTTTATACGCTAGTTTAAATGTTTCTCCCTGAAGACAGAACAGAGGTAACAATTCAAAATTCAAATCTTAGTGTGCTACATGCTCAGCGAAGGCTGGCTAGCGCACCATTGTTGTCTTTGCGACTATACATGCACAGCGAAGGCTGGCTAGCGTACCATTGTTCTCTTTGCGACTATACATGCACAGAGAAGGCTGGCTAGCGCACCATTGTTGTCTCTGCGACTATACATGCACAGCGAAGGCTGGCTAGCGTACCATTGTTCTCTTTGCGACTATACATGCACAGCGAAGGCTGGCTAGCGTACCATTGTTCTCTTTGCGACTATACATGCACAGCGAAGGCTGGCTAGCGTACCATTGTTGTCTTTGCGACTATACATGCACAGCGAAGGCTGGCTAGCGTACCATTGTTCTCTTTGCGACTATACATGCACAGCGAAGGCTGGCTAGCGTACCATTGTTGTCTTTGCCACTATACATGCACAGAGAAGGCTGGCTAGCGTACCATTGTTGTCTTTGCGACTATACATGCACAGCGAAGGCTGGCTAGCGTACCATTGTTCTCTTTGCGACTATACATGGTTATGCCCCAATCTCTTCCAAGGCGTGACGCTCACATCATTGTGCGAAAACCACAAGAAATTTTTCTTTACACTGTCCACCTTGGGGAAACAAACCCTTGTACTTGAGGACCATGAGTAGCAATATGCTTGTTTAAATATTTATATCTGAAGATGTTCTGTAGGTAATAATATGCCTGTTTAAATATTTATATCCAAAGATATATTGTGGGTAATCATATGTTTGTATAAACATTTATATATGAAGATATATTGTAGAGAACAATATGCTTGTTTAAAAATTCATACCCAAAGATATATTGTAGGTAATCATATGTTTGTATAAACATTTATATATGAAGATATATTGTAGGTAATCATATGTTTGTTTAAACATTTATATATGAAGATATATTGTAGAGAACAATATGCTTGTTTAAATATTTATGTCTGAAGATATATCGTAGGTAACAATGTGCTTGTATAAATATTTACATCTGAAGATATCTCATAAGTAGCAATATGCTTGTATAAATATTTATATCTGATATATATGGTAGGCAACTATATGCTTGTTTAAATACGTTTCTCCCCATGTGGGTTCCGAGACACCATTGCTGGGTGGAAAAAAAGACAGACGCACAGCACCCTAATTAGTATGTCATACAAGTCTACTAATCAGGGGTGTTTTCTTCTAAGTTGGAGAGCACATACACAAGAGGTAAGGGACCAATATTCTGCATACAAATAAACCAGATCTATAAAACAGATGTGCACACAAACCTCAAGTTTTGGAGCAAAACCACAAAGTTCAGAAGTTGAAGAACAACCAGAAATTTAGCAGAAGTTTACAGCTAGTGAACGAGATGAAGAAGAAGGATAACAGAGATGAATAAAAGCAGGTATATCTGCAGCGATAAACCTCAAGGGCTCGGAATGCTAAAGAAGAAGAGAGGGAGGAGAAAGGGATGACAAAAAATATAAAAAAATATGATGTATTATGAGGTATTATTTAAGATTTCTTCCTTCTTCTTCTTCACATTCACCAGCTGTAAACTCTGGCGGAAAGTTCTGGTTGTTTATCCACTTCTGGACTGCAGTCCTGTTCCAGAACCTGAGTGTTGCATGTGCATCCATTTTACATTTGTATGCAAACTGCTGGTACCTTGCCTCTCAGACAGATGCACTTCAATTTTAAAGGAAGCTCCCAGTTAGTTGACTCTTATGACATGCTTTTGGGTAGGCAGTGGGTCTTTTCTTGTTTTCCCTATAACAGGGCCCTAGAACCCACACGGGTTTCTTTCATGCACTGACAGGCTTCACTTACCAAAGAGGCGACTGTCTGTCCTACTGAGCCCAAAGCAACAAGGTAACCAAAGGCCCGTGACCGCTCCTCACAAGGAATTGCATGAGAAAATATGTGAAAGATTGTGGGCAGACCTAAAACAGAATATGAACAAGTCATTCCAGGTTTAGCAGATGCATGATGATCTTTACATAAATGAGAATAAATATACATAGTATGTATAAAATAAAATAAATTTTCTTATTATTATTATTTGTTCAAAAACATTGAGTCCCGTCTGGGTTACAAATAGGTTTGTGCGTTTAAGGTCACTACCAGTGCCACATAGCTTCTCTTGCAATGTAGCTCACTTGGGCCAGATCCACAGTCTTTGCTTGGAGAAGTAAAGGCAAGGACAATTTGAAAAAAGGACCCTTTTCCACACCTTCAGGTGTAGTGGGCACATAGGGCTAGATCTTTATTTCATTGACCAATTAGCCCTCGGTGGGCAATGTAGTCAACATCATGCCGGCCGCCTTTAATTTCTATGACCTTACCTCTACCCATTTAAGGCTTGGTCAATCTGGGAGTCAGAGTTATTTTTTTTTTATTTTTATTTATATAAAGCCCTGCTCTGTTGACTTGAACCTCAAATCCAGGGGTAAAAATCTAGTTTCTGTTATAAACTCTGGAGTCTTGTACCAGAACCTTAATGATGTGTGCGCATCAATTTTACATTTCTTGCCTATTTGAATGCAGACTGCTGGTTCCTTACCTCTCAGACAGATGCACACTGACTTTAAAGGAAGTTCCCTGATTAGTTGACTCTTATGAACTCTTACGACATGCTTGTTGGGGAGGCAGTCGGCCTATTCTTGTTTTCATCACAAGGGGCCCGGGAACCCAAAAAGAGAGGGATGTTTCTACTGCATGAAGAAAGCATGTCTGTAGCACAGGTTGAGTATTCTGTAGTGGTCACCGGCATTACAGGAAGGACTTGCGTGGTGCCACAGTAGTCAGGTTGAGCTGTGACACCTTTCTGGACTATCTGTGCCTCTTAGCCCAGCACCTCCAACTTTAGCATTCTTTTCTGTTAGGATGAGCTTCGTTAAAGTGATTACTGTCCCCAGCTGATGAGCTTCATTTGTCCAACGTATACTGCATGATAAAGGTGAGGTCGTCTACACCATACTTCAGTCTCCGATGTAAAAATGAAGCGCTTTTGAATACTTCCAACTGCCCGCCACCACTGTTTACCGGCAGTGTAAGTAAATCCAAAACCACTCTAACATGGGTAACATGGAAATGTTCTAGGAGGTAAAGATAGACCCACATAACTCACTACAAAAATATGAGGCCATTGCCATGTGCCCAAAATGTTTCAAGATCCAGAAGTTTACAAACAAGCAAAACTTTCTACCAAGAAGAAGAAGATACATTGCATAAAAAAGGTACATGTTCACACAGTAAATCTGGCTGTCTTATTAGCCCACTATATGATTTCATAAATGTGTAATGTTGCTGCTATCTGTAGTGAAGTGAACAAAACCACTTATTGATGGTGATGGTCAACGGGGAAAAGGTTAACTCTCTGCTCTATTTGTGCTTAGTGATTACTTCCCTTTACGCACAAATAAACCTTTTCCCGATTCAGAAATTCAGTGTCTGTGGCTTAGGCATTGAAAACGCACTTCGTAATGCCGGACTGCCAGGTTCGATCCTTCTTGCATTGGTTTCGACAGTGGTACTGAGAGATGATGGTGCAGCAGCAATGGCAAACAGCTGAAGATAAAATTTACCCAGCAAAACCACAACATCACAAAAATGCTGAGGGTTGTTTCTGCAACCTCCTGTAAAGGTATATGCGACTAACTAAAAAAATGTGTTTGTTACATTTTTAGTCACGTGACTTGATTAAAGAATCAGAGAAATTAACACCTGCCTGGGCGGCTCGGCTGTCTCATGATCTAAACCCTGGATAGTTTTAGAAAATGACAAAGACTCCAATGTCAAGTTTCTTGTGGTAGTTTCATAGCATTATAAGGACATTTTAAAATTTTTAAAGTCTTTTACAGGGTGAAAGGCTTATGGTGGTTTAGCATGTGGTTGGTTAATTCATCCCACATAAGATTAGTTACAGAATGCAAAGAATCATAAAGAAGCTTATATAGGGAATAGGTATGAAAAAGCTAAAAGCTTACATTTATTGTGCGATAAAAGACGGAAGAAGAATAAACTTTCTTATTAACTTACCTAGACCTTCTCCCAGGCCAAGAATGACCCGTGATAAAATTAGTGTGTACAGCGAGTGAGCAAACAAGGGTACCAGACATGTTGATAATGACCACAGAATAACTGCTAGGCTCAGAATTTTTTTGCCTCCGTACTTTTTAGCTGCACTTCCTCCAACAACCTGGAACATTTAGATCAGAAATAAAGTAGAATGATGTACTAAAAAATGTCAAAGAAAAAAACAATATAATCTGCTGTTACACAGGAACGGAGTAGAAGACAATGACGAAGGAAGGTCGCTGCCTACTATCAGATGTCCTTCTTCTTCTTCTTAGCGTTCACCAGCTGTGAACTCCAGTGTACAATTCTGGTTGTTCGGCCACTTACAACTTTGAAATCAGAACCTGAGTTTTCCATGCACATCAATTTTACATATCTAGCTTGTTTATATGCAGACTGTTGGTTCCCTGCTTCTCAGGCAGATGCACTCTGACTTCCAAGGACACATCCCTAATCAGTCACCTTGTACAGCATGCTTATTAGAGTAAGGAGGCAGTGGGTCTATTCTTTTATTTCCCTAAAAAAAAGGGCCCCGGAACGAAAACAAGGAAATGGATATCTAAAAACAATAGCCTTGAACATCAGCTGAAAGAACTTCTCCTTCTCTCTTTCCAGAGGGTCTGGCCCGCTAACTACACTCAAAGGAAAGGCAAGACGGACTTTTAACCAGAAAGTGACCGGTACCATCAGTATTGGAACTCTGTGCTGGCTGCTGAAGATGAGGAAGGAGCAGGCATGGGAATGTGCCGAGTGCTGTGATGCCAATTCTTGACTCAACTCGATTCAACTTAACTCTTTCTTCTTCTTTCCATTATCCCCAAATGGAGCACACTAACACAGGCCAAGTGGCCCTGTCGTTTGCTATCATGCCTGTTCATCCATGTCCATCTCTAATTTTTCATGTCATTCTCGAATTCTCTTCTCTATGTGTTTTTGGTCTGCCTTTATTCATTTGAGGAGCCTACATGGTGTGAAGGTTAGATCCTCACCTACGGTTGCTTAGGTCACGGATTCAAATCCACACAGACCTTAGCTCCCAGGTCAAGCCAGCCACAAACTGGTACCAGGTAAAGTCCTAGGAAGCAAATGCAGCTGACATGACCATATCACCATCAAGTACCAATTCGTCTATAAACTATAAGTCTAGCACTATATGCCAAAACATCTGAAGGCACGGAATAGGATCCATTTATTCCTGTGACAAGACACTGGTCTCTTTAGGTGATAAAACTTTTACACAAAGTTTTGAAGGAATATTAGTGAACAACTATTCAGAGGTTGTCAGCTTTTAGAGAACAGACTACACATATAAACTAAATAGATCAGCAATGTGTATAATGGGTCTCAATTTGCCTTGAGCTCAAAAAGACATGGGTTCAATTTAATAAATAAAGAAGAAAATGTGATGTCTGTAAAAAAAAAAAATGTTTTTGTGTGTGTGGTAAAAATACTTGGCTGTTTCTGCACTCAAAACTCAGTTGCTTCTGAGGATGAGGTAAAAATTATAATCTTTCAGGTAAACCTTACCCCAGGCATGGTTTCAAATCCTACCTGAGGCTTGACTGGGCCTGCCTACAATCAGCTTATTAAGCAGTGAGGATGTTTAGTTTTAGTTTAGTCGACAGATCAACTTCATGGCTCTGTTCTACTTCTAGCTCAAGCCTGAGTCTGAAGAATCTTAGCACAGTGAACGAACTCTGCAGCACCGACGAGGATCCTGAAATACTCTGGGTGGATTTTTACCTTAAACTTTTGCGAGGTAGGCGCCATTAGGCTACTCTTTTTCTCACTCATCAAGCTTTCTGCCATTTAAGATAATCTTCCCCTTCTTCTTCTTTGTATTCACCAGCTGTACACTGATGGAAAGTTCTGGTTGTTCAGTCTTTTTCCAAAATTTGAGTTCTCTGTGCGGATCTGTTTTACAGATCTGGCTTATTTGTATGCATAGTATTGGTTTCTTGTCTTTTAGGCAGATGCTCTCTGACTTGACAGGAACAAGTGGCAATGAGGTTGAACCTCTCAACTTAAACTTTCATACCATTTAATTTGCTCTATTATGTGAAGGCACCAATTAAATGCAAGATCAAAAAGACAACACAAGTCCCCCGTGTGGGTTCCGGAGCCCTATTATAGGGAAAACAAGAATAGACCCACTGCCAACACAAAAGCATGTCACAAGAGTCGCCTAATTTGGAGCTTTCTTCGAAGTCGGAGTGCATCTGCCTGAAAGGCAAGGAACCAACAGTCTGCACACAAATGTGTCAGATCTGTCAAACGGATGCACACGCAACACTCAGGTTCTGGTACAGGACTGCAGTCCAGAAGTGGACAAACAACCAGAACTTCTCCACCAGAGTTTACAGCTGGTGAATGCAAAGAAGAAGAAGAAGACAACACAAGTTAAACTACAAACACCTACCTGGCTGCTCATATAGCCCACAGCGAATGCACTCAGGACCCATCCTTGCTGATGTAAATCCCACTTAAACTGTTGAGCCATAGGAACTATGGCAATGGGCATGATCACCCGATCGGCAGAGTTGATAAAGTTGGCAACGGAACATAATGCAATAATCCGCGGTGGATTGGTCAGCATTGTGAAAAAGTACACAGCTGATGCCCTTCTTGGCATGTAATGGTGGGTCAATTTAGGTCACTCAACATGGTCATTTCATCTTGGAGAGGTTCAACTACAAAAAAAAGCAGATCAGCAATAGTCAATGTAAAATTATCAAATATGCTTTGTGTAAATAAATTGCACATACATATTTTCTAAAATCTGTTACTGTCTTTACAAAAACAAATTTAAAAAACACTAAATTAGAAAAAGGTAGTTTTACACAGACCACAAATACAATTATAAATGACAAAGTGGACAATGCAGCGACAAAACCCTCAGCAACAAATTATAACAAACATTACGACTGGCAGGGAGGTGGGGACACATTTTAATACAACTGTTTAAAAATGAAGGATAAAATTTTAAAACAAAAATTCATATTTGCCCTCCAAATGATTTGAATTTTAAATAGCGAAACACAGGTTCATGTTCTAAAAAAAAAAAACAGGTAAGTAAATGACCAAATTTTCGGCAGTTGGGCATTGAACATTTTGTTATAGACCAATCGGCATTCAGTGAGTGATCTAGTCAACATAATGCTACCTGCCCTTACTTCCCAGGACTTTGCCTGGTACCGATTTAAGGCTGGGCTGATCTGGGAGCCAAGGCCATGTTTTAAAAAAAAAATATGACTGCTTCATGCGGATCTGCATGCGAGTTAAGGATCTTGATGACACCCTCTTTAAAAAAAAAAAGATTTTCACTAATGCTGAAAAGCTACTGCTCTATGTGCATTTCTCAAAGAAGCAACACATTGATTAAATTATTTGCATCAACCAGTTCTTAACTAAACATTAAACACAGGAAAACATAGGTCTGGATTATAAAAAAAGTAACAGTAAATTACCCTTTTGATGTCAGTTATGTATATGGCATATGATGGTAGACATATTTCTATTGACCAACTGGCACTCTGTGGTAGACGTGTCATCAGCTTAAACTCTGGCAGAAAGCTCTGATTGTCTGCCCACTTCTGGAGTCTGGTCTTGCCCCATAACTTGAGTTTCGCATGCACACCCATTTTACAGAACTGGCTTATTTTTATCACAGACTGTTGGTTCCTTGCCTCTCTGACTTAAAGAAAACACTCCTAATTATAGCTTTTTATAACATGCCTGTTAGGGGACAGTGGGTCTGTTTTTTCTCCATTCCCAAAAAATAAAGTCTCCTAACCCACACAGGAATTTACGTTTAGTCAGAAAACTGACCCTCCAAAACACAACATCAAAGTAACTGGCTCAAACATCAAGCAAGTTGATATGTTTAAATACTTAGGTACCTTGATAACATCAGATTGAAGAAGTATACAGAGGTTTGGCTCTCCTCTGAATTTTTACCCCATATTGTGGTGGTCAAACAAATACCCTAATAGGGCTTCAGTCGTGTGTAAAATGCGGACTTCCTGCGACGAACACATCGCGGCAAAACTAGGATTAGTTGACAATTTCAAGACACGCAACACTGCAGACGTTAGTAGCAGACGATAATAGCGACCGTTGACAATTTCAAGCATTTCTGCAGATGATACTAGCAAACGATACTAGCGACCATTGACAATTTCGAGACACGCAACATTACAGATGATAATAGCGACATGGCAGGGAGACCACGCGCTCCGGCGCAGATTAGCGTCGTTGTTGTCCTCACACTTTTCGGCATGCACAAAGTGTGGTTAAACTCACCACCGACAGAATTCCCCACGCCGCTACACGCGGCATGGATCTAAACTAGATGCCTGGGACTCATGAGCAAATCAACTGAAGGAAGTTGCAGGAGATGCGGTAGCTGCTGCTCGTGAGTCCCAGCCATCTAGTTTAGGCTCCCATCGGCGGTGAGGAATAGTCGCAGAAACAGGTCAGCAATTAACATATTGCTGAGACCCTGTTAGAGTATTTGTTTTGTTATTCAGAGCCAATCCTAGTTTTGCCGCGATTTGTTCCTCGGCAGGAAGTCCGCATTCTGCAGAGGACTGAGGCCCTGTTAGGGTATTTGTTTGGCCGCCATAATATGGGGTAGAAGTTTGGAGGAGAGCCAGAAGTTTTAATGCAGAATAGCTCAAGCAAAGGCAGCACTTTACAAAATGAAGAATATTTTATGTAATCCTTCTTTTTCAATTGAGACGAGAAAGAGAACTCTTAAAAGCTATATAAATCTATCTTGATATATGGAAGTGAATCATGGACATTTGGTTGATTCGTGAAAAATTATTTGGATCTGCAGAGATGTGGTTTGATAGACGGATGATAAGAATGCCCTAGACAGATAAAAACAGCAATGAGGATATCTTGAAAGAATCTGAATCACGAAGAGAACTGACTGCTGTCCACATCAGAAAAAGATCTACATTCTTTGAACATGTGATGAGAAAAAAACTGAAGTACATCATAAAAGTTGGATAGTTGGAGAGGAGAACAGGCAGAGGGAGACCGAGAGAAAAGATGCTGGACAGTTTGACATCATAAAGTGGAGGATCATCTGTGTGGAATGTAAAGGAGATAAAAGGTTGTTGGTAGACATGACTACTAATACCTAATGGCATGAACCTTAACAAGAAGAAGAAGCCTGTTATTTGGCACCAGACTGCTTTGCATTGATTTCAAGAAGCTAGCAATAGCTAACTACTAACTACTGAACGTAAGAAAGTTGCCTAAAAAGGCTAGAAAGAGCCAACAAATAGAGTCGGAGTACATCTGCTCGAGAGGCAAGGAACCAATAGTCTGCATACAAATAAGTTCGATCTGTAAAGCAGATGTGCACAACACATTCTGTAAAGTCCAGTGGTGGATGATTATGAACAACCAGAACTTTTTAGTTTAATAACACAGCCCGTGAACGCGAAGAAATGAATTATTATGGATTCGACAGATTAAGACTACATTACAAACACTTTTGAGATTTATAAAATATATGAATATATGAAGGAAGGATATATTACATTCAAAACGCATACAACAGTTCGTCCATTTCATTCCATTTATAGTGATTTACAATATAACAATAAGCTCACTGATCTTCGTTCTTTTATTTCATAACAACATCCGCCATATCATTCGAAGGCAATTAATTTTTTTAGTTGGTGGTAATGTAATATGCGTTTTCAAGGTTCATTTTATACACACAGCTCATAGAACTGTGAATTCAAATAAAGCTAATGATTACTGCTGCTGTGCATTAAACGATGGACATAAGACTTAATTAAAACATACAAAAACATGAATATCTCAGGTGAAAACTTGACGTGGCAAATATAGTTTAGTTGCCATTTTGTTTATGGTTAAATGTAAATTGTGAATTCTAGCACTTCCATAAAAAATACGGATCACAAAATCACATAAAACAATGTGTTTATTGAAAAAGGCATTTAGAGACGCTTCGATCGATTTCATTGCATCGTTTCATCCAGTTTGGCTCGGCGTCTCTCTCTCTCTCTCTCTCTCTCTCTCTCTCTCTCTCTCTCTCTTATTCACTCACTCACTCCAGAGCGGCTGTACATTTACCAAGTGAACCTCATAATCTGAGCGCGTCGCACAAAATTTCTTTACTTTTTCTTCTTCTCCTGGTTCACCTAAGTTCACTACTACGGAAAGTTATGGGTGTTCGTCCACCTTGGGACATTAGACTTATTCCACATGAAGGCTTTGAGCGATGTAGAGCTGGGAGAGATTGCTTTAACCAGAGCATTAAGACAGCATCAGTACCGCAGGACTGGGTGCACAGTTATCGAATTCCACTGCCGAAACCTTCTAAGGATCATTCAACGCTCAGTGGCTTTAGAATCATCACTTTACAAAACAAATTTGGAAAGGTCTTTGAGAAGATAATTGCTGTACAGCTGCAAGAATTTTTGGAAAGGGGGAAGCTTCCCCCAAGAAGTCTCGGAAGCTACAGGCCAGGAAAGGACACATGGGCAAATGCGGCCACTTTTGCTTCTGACGTCTATGGAGGGTTCCATAACAGACAGGAAACTATGGCGGTAACACTGGATCTCAGGGATGCTTATAACAGAGTAAAATACGACCTCTTGATGACTGCACTGAAGGAGGTCAGTCCATGGCCGGTAAATTGGGTTGCACCTGTCCTGTATTCACGTTGGTTTGCTTTCCGACTGGGCTCATGCCTCAGAACTATGCACTTTGGCCCTAGGACTGCCGCATGGATCCGCCATCTCGCCTGTGCTCTTCAACGTGTATACGAGCAAGATTGCAAGCCTAGAAGCACCAGGAGTTGGAAGGATACTGATTTCTGCGGATGATATACTTACATAAAGGCAGGGGGGAGAGAGGGAACAAACAGACCGGGAGCTGCAAGCGACAGTAGATAAAGTGACTGAGTGGTGTACAGAAATGAGGTCTGTCATCAACCTGGAAAAGGCGTCTGTTTTATGGTGTTCTCTAGACAACAGAATTGTTAGAGCTAATGTCCCAAGCCTCACGATAGATGGTAGAAACGTCAACAGAGAGAGCAAACTGAAGTATCTGGGAATTATATTTGACAGGAACCTGTCCTTTAAGGACCATGTGGAGAGTGTTGTGACGAGATGCCAAAAAGGACTTAGTGCGCTTAAGACTATGGCTGCACTTGACATAGAGCAGAGAATGCTTTTCACACTATATCAGCCCCTGATCTGTCAGTGGCTGATTATGGCCTGGGACTGCTCACCGTCTCAAAGAGTCAGATGGACAAACTAGAGCGCATACAGACCGCAGCTATGCGGGTCGTTTTGGGTTACACCAGAGACACCCCAGTGGTGTGTATGCGATACATCCTTGGTTTGCCGACTGTTGCAGGTAGGCACTGGGTGCTGCAGGCGAAGTAATATCTCAAGGTAAATGCAGACACAGACCAGCCTTTGCGTGAATGCTCTGTGCGCAGTTGAGGGTCAGCGGCTAATAAAAGGGAAGTCATGGATGGCTCAGGCAGAAGACACAAATCAGACAGGTTTGCATCCTTGAGAACATTAGGCAAGGAGAGGAGTGGGTCAAAGTTCCACCTGAACAGTCAGACTTGTGTAGGGTCATAATAACACTGAGCTGGGAATGCAGAGATTAGCCAGCAGGTGCCACGGAGGTGGAAATTCAGCAATTATTTCAAGATAATGCTAACTCAGAGGATTTTATTATTTAAACTGACGGTTCAGTGTCAAGAGGCAAAATAAGTGCTTGGGGTTTCTTAGCAAAAGTTAATGGTCGACGTTTGGTGCGGGAGAGTCTAGCATATGATATCACAACATCCAGCTTAAGAATGGAGGTGGAGGCGGTCACTGCAGATTTTCGCTGGTTAGAGAACAGACACACACACATCGTTATTGTAACTAACTCAGAAAGCTAGCCGAGGAAGATCAGGACAGGGATGCTCCGTGCAGAGTGGCATGCTTCACTGCGAAGGACACGGGTGAGGAGTATTGTCTAGATTTTTCACAGAGAACGCCGGTGTGTTGGGAAATGAACAGGCGGACAGACTGGCTTGCTCTGCACAATTAGGTGGAATACTGATGCATGATAAGGCAGGCGTGGTTAGTACCTTGTGGGAGAGCGTGTACCGTTCAGAAGAGCAGATGGATCACCATAGTCTGGTGAGATCGATGGGGGGGGGGGGGAGTGACGAGAGGTTCTGGCAGATGCTCTAGTCTCAGAGGAGAGGCAAGACAGACGTTTAATCAGAATTCCACTGTCACCATTAGTATTGGAACGCTTCGCTGGCTGTTGAAGATGGGGACGGAGCGCTTTTGGTAATGCCCCGAGTGTTGTGATGTTGGTTCTTGAATCAAGTCAACTTATTCCAGAACCTGAGAGTTGCATGCACATCTGTTTTACAGATCCGACTTATGTGAATGCAGACTGCTGATTCCTTTCTTCTCGGGCAGATGCCCTCCAACTTTAAAGGGCACCTATAATTAGTCGACAGTCGTAAAAGGCAAATTATTGGGGATTTCATATAAGTACATCTGCCTTAGAGGTAAGGAACCAACAGTCTGCAGCCACATAAGCAAGATCTGTAAAATGGATGCACATGCAAAACTCAGGTCGTGGAACAAAGCCGAAGTCCAGAAATGAATGAACAACCAAGTCTTTCCGCCAGGGTTTACAGCAGGCGAACGCAAACAACAACATATCAGGTCTAAATGTTTGTCTCGCCCCATCCATCTGACCAAGTCATCAAGGTATTTGTCTCTTTGCTTTCATGTTGCTCTCTTTCCACCATTATGCCAGTTGTTAACAAGGTCCTGAGTCCCTTCCTTCTCATAACATGTCCACATAACACTAACTGTCTATGTCTAATGCTAATGAGTTGATATCTTTGCCATGTCTCGATAAGGACTGCTTTGTTTGTGTTTCTACCTTACTTAACCCTCCACCCCCATATCAACACTGTCGTTCCCATGTGGGATGCAATTTTTCCACATTTGAAGCCCCACCCTGGCTTTTGCCGGGGGGCCCTGAATATAGCCTGGCCATAAATATACCCTAACGGCTGATTGGGGTTTCTGGGACCTCTCCACGGGTGACCCTCAACCGCATAGTGGCACTTTGTGTCACTAGGTGTCTATCGCTTTGCGTGTTGTCCTGGTGGGTACAACTTACATACATACATACTTCACCCCCCCCCCCCCTTTTTTTTTTAATAATTAATATATATCGAATTGATCTAATCTGATTAATATTTAATCTTGGAATGTAAGCAAACAGATTAAGAAGAGTTTGAGGCAAGTGAGACGTGGTTCTTGAGAAGAATGTTAAGAACACCTTGGAATGCCAGAATAACCAACATTGAATGCCTGGAAATGGTTAATGAAAGTAGAACATTATATACAACAATAAGAAGGAGACAAAGTTCTTTGGTCGTGCAATGAGAAAAGGAGCACTGGAAAATAATGTGACGACTGGAAAGATCACTGTTAGAAGAGGCAGAGGCAGACCAAGAGAAATGATGGTGGATAGTTGAAGTCAGTGGCATGGAGGAATATCGCCAGTAGAACTAATCCAGAACACCAAAGACTGAGATCGGTGGACGACGCATAAATGCCTACTCCAGTTGACAAGGTACTTGATAATGATGATTTATTTCTTTGCATTCTTTAAAAAAACCCACATCTTTACCGCGAGTAATAATTTTCAGCTTGTCTGCTCATTATATGTCTCACATGTACATAACAACGCAGTTTCTACATTTTACCGTAGTTTGTCCATCTTACTCTTTGAGACGGTGAGCAGTCCCAGGCCATAATCAACCACTGTCAGGATCAGGTGCTGATATAGTGTGAAAAGCATTCTCTGCTCTATGTCAATTGCAGCCATAATCTTAAGTGCACTGAGTCCTTTTTGGCATCTCGTCACAACACTCTCCACATGGTCCTTAAATTACAGGCTCCTGTCAAATGTAATTCCAAGATGCTCTCTCTGTTGACGTTCCTACCATCTATTGTGAGACTTGAGACATCAGCTTTAACGATTCTGTTGTCCAGAGAACATCACAAAACAGACGTCTTTTCCGGGTGGACGACTGCCTTCATTTCTGTACACCACTCAGTCACTTTGTCTACTGTCGCTTGTAGCTCCCGGACTGTTTGTTCCCTCTCTTCTCCCTGCCTATATACAAGTGTATCATCCGCAAAAGTCAGTATCCTCCCAACTCCTGGTGCTTCTAGGCTTGCAATCTTGCTCGTATACACGTTGAAGAGCACAGGCGAGATGGCGGACCCCTTTGGCAGTCCTGGGGCCAAAGTGCATGATTCTGAGGTCCATGAGCCCAGTCGGAGAGCAACCCGACGTGAGTACAACGAATACGTCAATACAACATATTACTTTAACACTCTTTTCCTCACTGCAGCATATTCTGATTCATCATCTCATCATCATCGTACTTCGTGTGCCGTTTGACGTCACACAGCGCTCGCATTCGATTCCCCCACTACCCTGCTATTGCATGCAACTTTCTCGATTTGAATGTTAAATGCTGAATTAAGAATCGACATCAAAGCACTCGGGACACTCCCATTAGAGCTCCGTTCCCATCTTCAGCAGCAAACGAAGAGTTCCAATTCAGATAACACCAGTAACAGTCTGATTGTATATCCGTCTTGCCTTCTATTGAGTGTTGAGCATCGGCCAGATCCCCTGGTAACTCCCTGCAGCGCCGTTATCCTTAGACTGTGATGATTTATTTGCGTTTCCGAACTGTTTACTCGCTTCCAGAGGGTCCTCACAACATCTAGCTTGTCATACATCAGTTCACCACCGAGTTTTGCAGAACCGGCCAGCCTATCTGTCTGCTAATTTCCCAACACATATGCATGACATGGAGAGAATATCCAAAGGTCATGGAGTTCAGCCCACCTCTCGTAATAATAAAATAACATAACATCTTGTAGGGAGTCGGCAGTCCGAAACCCAAGTTCAAGGTGTCTCCTTCGTGCTTCTTCTTCTTCTTCTTCGTGTTCACCAGCTGTACACTCTGGCGCAAATTTCTGGTTGCTCGTCCACTACTGAACTGCAGTCCTGCTCCAGAACATGAGTATTGCGTGTGCATCAGTTTTACAGATCTCATTCTCTTGAATACAGACTGTTGGTTCCTTGCCTCTCCGGCAGATACACTCCGACTTCAAAGGAAGCTCCCCAATTAGTCGACTCTTACGACATGCTTTTGGGGAGGTAGTGGGTCTATTCTTGTTTTCCCCACAATGGGGCCCCGGAACCCACACGGGGGTCCTTCGTGCTAAAAAAACTGCATGGCTTTAAGGTGAACAGTCGTAAACGAAGGCAGTTAGGTCGTTGTAAGGGCGACGCTTGCTGGTGGATGTAATGTCCTAAGTTCCTTCCCCAGCTAATAGTGAGGGTACTGCTGGGGTGACCGTTCATTAACCCTCACATAATGCGTCAGGTCAAAATGGACGCTAGGCACGGCCACTTCTTTTAGCCGTGGCAATTTTTTTTTTCTTTTGCCAAATTGTGGCAGTTGAATTTATGCTCCATTTGTAGACTGGAAAGATATAGTTTCGTTGCCCAGCTTCTAAGTTGAGTGCATGGCGTGACTCTGTGAGCTGCGGATTTAATTTGAACTGTGATAAACATTTTGTGTGTTTTTCGTTGGCACAGAGGCGGAGCAACTATGGGGTGACCCGTTTGCTATGAAGCTGAAACTAAGATTACCAGATTACCAGATCTCGTGATAATGTTTTTCTTAATCTTTTCATATGACGTCCTCTTTTTTATCAGACCGTTTGTTTCCCATTTCAGTGCTTGTTTTGTATTCTCTGCTTTTTTCGACTCAGAGTATGCCCAATATATTTCCAACTTCTTCATCTCTTTGCAGTTGATAACGGTATTTGTCCAGACATTTTTTTTTGATCTCCTCACTCTTTTTGAGTTCATCATCATCATCATCATCATCATCATCAGGTGCCTTGCCGACCGGCGTGGGCGATTATGCCTCTCCATAATCTGCGATCTCCTGCAGCATGTATCAGTTCGTGTGCCGACACATCTCCATGACGCAACAAGACTGTCAAGCATCTTCTCTCATTGTCTTCCTTTATCTCTCCTTTCACATATCTTTCCAGTGGTCACAGCATGTTCTATTTTCCCTCTTCTCATAACATGAAAAATGATGACAGTCTCCTTCTGATGTCTGTCATAAGTTGTCTTCGGACTCCCGCCTCTTTCAAAACCTCTTGGTTGCTCTTTTTGGCTGTCCAAGGTATTCTAAGCATTCTTATGTAAAACCACATCTCTGAGGCCTCCAGAAATTGTTTGGCCTGCCTACCGATTGTCCAGGATTCACAGCCATATGTTAAAACTGGATGTATGTAGCAAGCAAGAATTCTTTTTCTAACTCTCAATGACAAGGATATATTTGCACAAGATGTTTTTCATTTTATAAAATGCAGTTTTTGCCTGTCCTATTTTGTTTCTTATCTCAGTTATGCATCTTCCATCTGATGTTATCCATGTGCCCAAATACTTAAATTTCTGTACTTGTCCTAAAATAACACCATCAACTTTTATATGTTTCTTTGATACCACCATTACTTCTGTCTTCACATTATTCAAACTGAGGCCCATTCTTCCACTTTCTAACACCACAATGTCTATCATTTCCTGTAGTTCTTTCTGACTTGTTGCTATCAAGACTGTGTCATCAGCATAACGTAAATTGTTTATATTGTGCCCACCAACCACAATTCCGGGCATACCAATTAAAGCTCTCATTATATATTCACTGTGTATTGAAAACAAATCAGGTGACAGTACACATCCTTGTCGTACGCCCCTCTTTATGCTTTGAAATGTACCTAAACAGTTGTTAATTTTTATAGCTGCTGTTTGCTGCCAATACATATTCTTTATTATCCCATCAATGTTTAATTTTTCTAATAGTTTGATTACTTCTTCATGCTTCACACCGTCAAATGCTTTTGTAGTCTATGAAGCATGTGTACAATTCAGTCTTTACTTCTATAGCTCTTTCTGACAATGTCCTTAGGGTGTATATGGCATTGTTTGTACATTTTCCTTCTACAAATCCACATTGTTCATCGCTGCTGTTTGCTGCCAATACATATTCTTTATTATTCGTAGATCTTTCCCATCAATGTTTATTTTTTTCTAATAGTTTGATTACTTCTTCATGCTTCACACAGTCAAATGCTTTTGTAGTCTATGAAGCATATGTACAAATCAGTCCTTACTTCTAAAGCTCTTTCTGACAATGTCCTTAGGGTGTATATGGCATTGTTTGTACCTTTTCCTTCTACAAATCCACATTGTTCATCGCTGATTTCTGGTTTAATTTTCTTAAATTTTTCTTATTCTTCTCATAATTATTCTCAATAAAATCTTAGTCATGTGACTCATAAGACTTATTGTGCGATGGTCTTCACATTTTATAGTGCCTGGTTTCTTAGGTAGAGCTATAAATTTGGATTTTAAAAGGTCATTTGGAATATACCCACTATTATAAATATCATTTAAAAGTTTAGTTATTATTTCAATTCCAAAATCTCCCAGTGCTTCGATTTCTTCCAGTGAGATGTTGTCTGGCCCGGGTGCTTTTCCTTTCTTCATATGATGTATTGCATCCTCAACTTCTGTAGTCATTATTGGTGGACCATCATTGTTGGTCTGCAGTTCTACATCTGGTCTATTATCATCATACAATTCCCCTATATACTCTGTCCATCTGTTAATTATATTACTATGTCCCATTAATAAGTCACCATCTTTTGATTTCAAACATCCAGTGCTGTTACGTGTCATCTTTCCTGTTAACATATTTATCTTTTGGTACATGGAATATGAGTCTTTCCTGTTGTTTTCCCCAATCTCTGTACACATTTGATTCAGCCAGGCTTCTTTAGCCACTTTGCATTTGTACACTATTTCTGTTTGTATTCTAGAGTATTCTTCTTCATCATTCTTTTTCTTCCTTCTTTCATCCATCAACTGCAGAATTTCGGTTGACATACATTTCTTTTTTGCAACTCTATGGGTTGGTGGGATTGTCTCTTTAGATGTCTGCTGAATTGACTCACGCAACATATCCCATTGTTTATCAATAGTCTGTATAATTTCCATTGCATTATACCGGTTTTGTACAGTGACATTGTACTGGTCCTTAATTTCTTTATCTGTTCTAAGAATTCCTAAATTTAACTTGTTGTTCTGTGGTGTTTTTCTAATGTTCTTTAGTTTTATTCAATTTTTCCTACAACTGGAACATGGTCACTAAAGCAGTCTGCTCCAGGTCTAGTTTTTGCTCCAACTAAACTGCTCCTGAATCTTCTTGAAATCAAAATATAATCAATCTGATTGCGGACATTATCACCAGGACTTTTCCAAGTCCACAATCTTCGAGGATGGTGTTTAAACCAGGTGTTACCTATTATCATGCTGCGCGACTCAGCCCATGCTATTAATCTGTCATCTCTCACATTCTTTTCGCCTAGGCCATAGCCACCCGTTATTCCGTACACTTTTTCACTTCCTATTTTCAGGTTGAAATCTCCAAGTACCATTGTTACTTCACAATTTTTGCATTGATCAACAGCCATGTCTAACTCGTCATAAAATGCGTCAATATCTTCCTCTGAACTATCTGCTGTTGGGGCATAAATCTGTACTAAGTTGATATCAAACGGTCTGCCGCGAAGTTTTACTAATAGTACTCTATCTGATATTGTCCAAAATCCTTTCACAGTTTTTGAGTTCTTTTGATCCAAAATAATACCAACTCCCTTACTATATTCCTTCACACCCGAGTAGATAATTATGTGCTGATCTGAATACTTTTCCCCTGCTCCTGGCCATCGCATTTCACTAATTCCTAATATGTTGATGTTCATTCTTTTCATTTCCATCTTGATGTTATCCAACTTTCCGTTTTGTACGAGTGTTCTGACATTCCATGTACCAATGTTCATGATGTTTCTACCATTTACTTTTTCTACAGCAGCTGGATGACGGTCGAGTAACACCCGTAGAACATGATGCTCCCTACCGGACGAGGTGATTCCACTGGAATCCCCATTCACGTCGTTATCTGAATATATATTATTTTGAGGCATGATTTTCTTGGGACAGTACAGCGGTGGTTTTCCCTTGACTTCCGCCGGTTTGACTCCAATAGCCTTTGTCTAAAGAGACTTACCCTGCAAGGTGCCTCTTACCCGCCGATGGCCATGTCGTAGTGTTTTGAGGTATTTTATAGAGTTAGCCAACCAACTAACTCGCCCCCTCTCAATGACCATCACCTGTTTTGGTCCACGGCCACTTATTCAATATATTCGTGGCTAACCTCTATATCTAGAGGCCTTTCCACCATCCGCCACCTGGTGGACGCGCCTAGTAGTAGGACAGGCTCCTACCCCAGGTTTTGAGTTCACCCAATTTTATGTTCATGATTTGCATCTTCTAATTCTTGAGAATCTTTTGCCGTGCGATTATTTTTCTAATTTCTGAAAAGCATCTTGCATCAGATGTTATGACTTTTCCAAGATAATTTTATCTATTGATATGCTTAGGACTGTTGCAATTTACGTGAATGTTATTTACATTTCGGTATTTCTTGTTTCTTGGTGATCTTACAATTAAACTCTAAGAGTAGTTTTTCACAGTGAAATGTTACAACAGATTTGTTTTACTGCCTGCATTTGACAACGTATCATCTGTGAATCTTATATTTTATTGATATTACATCATCCCACGTTGATTCCCTTCAGTTTTGTAATTTTTAAATTATTATAAAAAAATTAACTGTCAACTACTACTGCATCCACTAAACGATGCAGGGTTGTTTGTTTGTCTGCATTTGATAATAATATGTTTCTAAAACTCTTGAAGAAAATCAGTGTTGGAGGATTTAGTAATATCAGCAGTATATAGCATATGCAGATATTACTACATCCTCCGACGCTGATTTCTTTCAAAAAACATTATTTAAAACATGGAAGAAAAAAAAACAGCCGACTTGGACGTGCGAGACACCACAGCCTCTGCCGTGACCAGGATTCGAACCTGGGTTGTCGCGGCCACAACGCGAAGTACTAACCACTATACGATCACGGCCAGTACGCCGGCTTGGAAATTGTGTTTTTTAAATTTTGATATACAAAATTACAAGAATGCTTGCAAATAATATTTTTTATTAAATAATAATTGTTATTAATTGGTAAATAATGTTTTTATTTTAATTGATTTACAATTAGCTTACTTTGACTTCTTTAATAAATTTTAAGTATAATATATTTCAGCCTAATTATAATAATAATAATGTATCAAAGGAGCCACAAAAAAAACAATGATACTTTATACTAAAAATCCAGATTTTGTAAGCATAACATCACTTAAAGCAAATATAAGTTAGCATTAGGAAATTGTTACGTGAACTCATAACATACAAAATTACCGAAAAATTGTTTACTGTATACAACTATATATTAAAACAAACATAAATTTTGACAAATGGAGACTGAGGAAATGGCAGGAAAACCTGGCAAATTCCCATAATTCAACTGAGAGTGGGGAAGCGACAAAGAGCAGACATCATGAAAAGTGAGAACATGGCGCAGAAAGGCACATACAGTGAAGAGCTGGAAAATGAGTTCAAACACACTGATCCAAACGCGCACGCTAGTAGATTACTTGCACAGGGTAATATATTATTTACTTAACATATATTTAGAGATGTAGTTTGGTATGAACATTATAAGAATCAGTTTCGAAGTGGCGCGTGCTGATGCAGGGGTGGTGATGATGAACCGTGATGGCATGATTTGTATATGGTCGTGGTGTGGCATTTAAATTTTAATGAAAATTGTGCTCAGCATGCTCATGCAACGATATATGTGTTTACAGAAATATGGTAGATAATTAATTAAATAACGTGCTTTTCGATTATGATTATATTTTGGCATCTGTATACTGTATTATTATTATAACAGCCCTCAAATGAATGATTGTATTGTAACATTTTTTTTTGGCGCCGCGGTCTTTCCACGCTGATTCGATGGGTAGCAAGCCAGTGGTGTGCATTGATGATTGATGGCGTTAAAACGAAGACAAGTGTGACTAGCAAGGCTTCTTTGCGTTAAGAGGTCTTCGCATTTGGTCATTTAGAGCATGGAATTTCAAGACCATAGTCACTAACTCTAATGCACATTATTTGTATGTTCTTCTCAAACGATCAGCTCTTTAACTTTTCCCTCATCCAATAGCAGCAGTTTTGACATTTTCATTTATTGATATTGTTTCTTCTTTTTTATTGTATCTTTGTGTTGTCTTACATTGAATCCCCTAATTTCAGTGATGTTCAAGGTATGGAAAAGGATAGGAGAATACTATACAACGAGTGTTGGAAATAAAAACAGGGTACTTAGTACTAACTGCAACTTCACATAAAACTAAACTTAACTAGACAATTGACAATAACTTTTCAAAACAGTAATTTACTAGCGACTACAGTTTCGGAAATTTGCTATCTTTTCGGCAATTTCCGTTACCCGGAAACCGTTCGAAACTTGTTTCGCAAATGTCGGCTGGGGTTTCGGGATGGGTCCTAATCTCTCATGAAATGTTGCGATTGGTGTGATTTTCACCCACTCTAAATAGCTAAAAAACGGCGGGAAGGAACTCGATTAACAGCGCATGTCTACGACAGCCGGACGTCCTCTGTTTTTCTGTTACATCAGTTTGATTGAAAATAGCGATAAGTATTCAGGGTTGGCTTTAGGCTTTAACTGTTACTAGACATGGTAATGCTAGTTATAATTGAATTCTCCGTCCAATTTTACATTTGTATATAAAATTTCTTTCTTGTCAGTGGCTAGGTAGATGTACAGTGTCATTTTTCAGACAATCGCTGGCTCAGCCAGTGGCTGTGTCTCATTGTCTGCCATCTTGTCCAATGACAGTCCAATGAAAACAAAGCCAAAACGATAAGTGCGCAGTAGGTTGCGCAGAGAAAACTTCTTGTTTCTGGGTCACAAGTTTTAGCGGCTGCTTTCTACATCTCATCTCCACAAAAACCTACATATCTCAGCTCAGAAATGACATACAAGCCTAAATGAGGTACCATTAGAAAGAGATTGTTTACAGCTATCTAACTGTGCTGGTTTTATTGGTGTAGAGGGCATTTTGAACATTTAACTGAAGTACCTAAATTTACTATGTCTCATCTCTACCCGTCTCCCTCTATCTTTCTGTCTCTTTGTCATTGCCTTTTAACACCTTTCTTTCCATCTTTCTGTGTCTGTTTGCCTCCCTCTCTCTCTCAGTATTTCTTTCTATATTTTCCTGTCTGACTCTTCCTTTCTCAACTATCTCTGACTTGTCTGCCCCCTCCCTCCCTTTGTATTGTATCTCTCTGTCTGCCTATCCCCCTCCATTTGTATCTATCTGAGTTTGCAATTAACTCCTCCTTCTGCCTCCCCCTCTCCATTTCTCTCTGTCATTTTGCATCTCTCTCTTGTTTCTTTTTTCCCTGTATTTCACTATTCAATTGCCACTAACTTCTTGTACACTTTCTTTCTCTCAAGTATCCAGTCTAGAGAAGTCTTTTCCTGTCTCGCTTGTTTCCTTTTAGTATAGTTTGTGTGCACTTGGTTGTTTTACGGTGTGTAAATTACATCATCTTTTTTGTGATTTTGCTAACTACAGCTCTCAATTTTTTTTGCATGTGTCATTTATGCAAAACATATTTCCATCATTTGTGTTAGCTCTTGTCCCTCTAGATATTAAGAGTGTAGCCTGCATATTGTGTGACCCACTAATTTGTTTTTGCCTTTGCTCTATATAAAACAAATTAATGTTATTTTTTTTGGAAACTGCTAAGCATTTTTTTTAGTTTATTTGATAATAATGATAATCCCATTAGTCAAGTTTCTCTGTGCCACCCGGTAAACACTATCTGTGCATGTATATCCGCATCTCAACGAACAAATAGTCTCACATATGCCTTAAACAAGGCAATACCTTAAAAAGTGTTAGTGAATTTTACATTAATCCTTTTGTCCCAGAAAGGCAGATCACTCATCAAACTGTAAGGCTAAGGTTTAAAGAGAATAATGAACACAGGAAGATTTGGACAGCTTAGAACAGCTGGGCAATAAATTGTTTTGGACAGTCACGACATTTCAACTTCCATCAGAAATTACCATGTATATCAGCAAAGTCACAGTAATTTGTTTTGAAAGTGGATTCTTTTTCTGTTGTTAAATTACTTCTCTATGGAATTGTGTAATTGTATTATTATCATATTTTTGGCTGGGGAAGACTGGTTGAAACATGAGCTTCTTATCTGCACATCTTTCCTTTTCTGCCTTTTTGCGTTAAAAAATTATACACTCCAGAAAGTGCTGGTTGTTCGTCCACTTCTGGTCTTGGCCCTTGTACCGGGGCTGGAGAGATTTTTCTGCATATCCGTTTTCAGGCCTGGCTAATTTGTTTGCAGGCTGTTGGTTTCTGACCTCCCAAACAGATGCATTCACACATCAAAGAAAATGTTGGCCAGGCCGTCAGAAGGGGCATACATGTTTTTTTAGGATGGACATGAAGAGGCATAGATAGCCCTTAACCACTATTATCTCTGGTGCCGGTACACATGTGTGGTTTAGCACCTCTGCATCCTACATTTTATTTAGTTATTTTTCTGTCATCTTTCCATTAGTTGCCCACTGGTGTTGTTTTTTTTTTTTCAGAGCTACACCAGCTTGTCACACTTACATGCTTTTATTTTTACTTATTGTTAGCTCATTTTGCAGTTTTGTTTATTTTTTAAGTTGGGGATAATACATTTGTAAAAAAAAAATAATTTCATTTTTCATAACTATTTATATTAAAAATAATAAAACATCCAGAGGAGCAATGAACAGATAGACAAGCATGCAATAAGAAGCAAATGGATTGAGGAATGATGTCTGAGGGAAAACCTAAGACGACGTTAATGAGAGAGAAGGCAAAGGTCATAGACCAATTGTCATCCATATTGAAAAGATTATTCGGGATAGAGCAGGGTACAGGAACAGACTGCAAGTCCTACGTGTCATGTGCTGTGCCAGTAAGCTAAGGCGGCTGCATTTTACAATCACCAGAATCACAGAATGTCACACCCTATCCGTATGGCTAATACATCCAGGTATTAACTCTGAGGTTGTTGCTGGTATTGTCAATAAAAAGTTCATTAATAAGACAGCATTATTGTCTTATAACTTGTGTCATTCAGTGTTCTGTCAGGTCTTCAGAATTTTATCTGTTGTCGTTGTGGGGTTCACATTTATTTTAAGTATTTTTATTTCTGTTTCTCTTCAGAAATTGATCGACTGACTAAAGGTGAAGATGACAAGAAAGACCGCCCACCAGTTTCCATGTATGACATTCACCATGATCGACCCCAGAAATTGTCTGTGAAAATCAGAATTCCTACCAAAGAATATCCTAGAGTAAGCCAGCATTTCACTCCATTTTTTTTTTTTTAAATCTTCACAATTCATGTGCTGCCTATATATATTTTTTTAAAACTACCCCTGGTCGATTGCTTGTTTTCTGTAATAAAAAAGTGGCATTATGTCTATATTTATGGAAGTCTCCTTGGATGGTGCGGAATGCACACATTTTGTCTCCTCCATCCCTTGATGGCTAACAAGCATAGATGCAAATGTTCTGGACTCACTTGCTTGGTAAAAGCCTAAAAGGACACAAGCAGTCTAAGTGCAAATGTTAACTTGACAAAACAAATGTCTGCAGAAATTGAATGTGTTCAGTGTAAGGCGCTGAAATTTGCTGCTAGATTGTAGACACAGTACAAACATGCAGAACAAAAAAAATGATTTGAAGAAAAATGACAATAAAAAGACACATGAACAATTTATTTATAATGTTAAGAAAATAATGGCAGCACTGTTGGTATATATTATTAAGAGCAGAGGTCTCACATATGAAGGTATGTCCAAAGAGTTTTTGTAAAATCAATCATAACAGAAACTTTTTGTTCATACGACCAGGCTGTGAGCCTGTGTACTTACTAGCACCACATGGCTTGGACTTTCAGAAGAAAACAGTAAAGCTCTTGATTCAGTCAGTCAGGTGCTCTACAGTGAATGCTAGTTGCAAATCTTCCAGCACTTATCTCCCATCCTGTTGTACACTTTTACTGACAGCTGTTTATCCATATCAGCATCTACATCTGATTTAATTCCACTTATATCATTTACATCTTTCTTGCTTGCCTATGACTTTTTTTCTATGTTGTGGTTTCAGAACACTACATTTTTGCAGAAGTATTTTGCCTGACTTTAAAAATGAGGCGGCCCTGCTCATTCCTATTCTTTATGGAAATGCTACATTTGTTTTTTCTTTTCTTTGATACACAGCATACTGTTTTGTACAACCACATGAAGTTTGACCTCTCTATCTTGTAGCTGTGTCCAGTACACAAGTTGTTTTTTTTTCTTGTGATGTTTATTTCCTTTCATCCCCTCTTTTGCTCTGCCTTCTCTCTCTCTCTCTCTCTCTCTCTCTCTCTCTCTCTCTCTCTCTCTCTCTCCCTCTGTTGTTTGCCTCTACAGATTTCCCCTTGTCTCTCCCTCATTTGTGTTTACATTTCTCTGCTTGTTTCTTTCTCTGCATGTCCCTTCCTCTGTCATCTTTTTACCTCTTGTCTCTGTATCCCATCTTTCTCCTCTTCATATGTCCATTTCCACCAGTCTTTCTCTCTTTTCCCACTGTCTTCCTCTCTGTCTCTCCCACACTACCTCAGCATCTGTCTTCCTCCGTCTCTGTATGTCTCTCTCTTTTATCTATCTATCTCTTAAATTTGGCTACGAACCCTGACATAGTGTCTATTACAGTAGCAGTAAAAAACAAAAGTGTGACGGTGTTGCTAACCACTAGAGAAAGAAAACTTTCATGTGTAGTTTTTTTTATTTTTTGGAAAAAAACTTTGCTTAATCACAAGTAAAATCTACTGTACTCGTTTTACAGACTTTAAATGTTTAAACAGTTAAAAAAATCTATCTACTTTCATCCGTTGGTAATGCTATGTTTTTTTTCTTCCAATTAGTATAATTTCGTTGGCAAATTGCTTGGACCAAAAGGACAGACTCTCAGAGCACTTCAAGATCAAACTGGCTGTAAAATGGCCATCATGGGCAGAGGATCAATGAGAGATAAAGAGAAGGTGAGACACAAGCATTTTTGTTACTCTACATTTAGAGTAATTGTTCAGTGAATGCACAATTGTTAAATATTTATGAATGTTAGTAGTTTTTTTTAAATGTTTCATCATGATCCCACTTTCAACATTTGCTAGCTGTAAATTCCAGTGCAAAGTCTGGTTTTTTGTTGACTCATTGGCTTTGGTTTTGTTTCAGAAGTTTTGTTGCGCACACTTTTATTTTACAGGTCTCGCTTATACGCGTGCAGATTATTGGTCCCTGTTTTTCAAAGAAAACTCCTAATTGGTCGCCGATAATCACATGCTTGTTAGGGGGCAGTGAGTGTCCTCTTGCCCCCAAAACCCACACAGTAGTGGAATAGTGGGTCTCATGTAGTACAACATGTAGTACAGAATTAGCATCTAAGTTCTTATGAATTTCTGGAGTTTCTATATCAATGTGTCTCTGTTTGCCTGTATCTCACTGTCTCTTCCTTTGTCTGTCTCTCTCCCTACTTCTGCATCTGTCTATGTGCCTCTCACTACCTTTTAGTATTTCTGTCTTGCTTCTCTATCACCTTCCCTCTTTCTTCTACCCCCGTCCCCCTCTCCCATTTCTCGTATATTTTCCATTTCTCCCCCCCCCCCCCCCCACCCCCACATTCTCTATCCCACCCCCTATACTACTGCCTGTTTCTCTCCACCTCCATCTCTGTACCACCGGTTAACTTCCAACCTCACACTATGTTTCTCTGCCATCTTTCATCCCTTTCCTTGTCTATCTCTCTCTGTCTCCTCCTTTTTCTGTCCATCACTTTCTTTCCGTGGTCTCTCTCACTCTCTCCCTCTTTCTCTCTCTCTCTCAAGTATCTGGTCTAGAGCAGCAAGCACTTTTATGATTCTATCATTTCCCTCTTTCATCTGTTTTGATGATGCTGATTAAATTATGCTGATACTCACCTGTTGAAAAGCTTTCTACATACATCTTTGTCTTCCTTTCTCTTATCTATTGTTTTCTGCTGTGTTGCCTTCATGTGTGTGGTTACTTTACTATTCCATAAATTAGTTTTTTTGCTTGTGGTTTTGGTAACTACAGCTCTTAATATTTTGGTGTGTTTCTTCTATATGCACCATATTCTCAACATTTGTAATAGCTGTATAGATGTCAGAGTGTTGCCTACATATAGTTTATTAACCACTGGTTTGTTTTGCGTTTTCCATGTATATAAGATTTTTTTGGGCGTGGAGGCTACCAAGCATTTAGTTTTGTTATTATTAATGATCTTTCCTTCGAAGTCGGCGTACAGCTGCCCAAGAGGCAAGGAAATGAAAAACGGTTGTACACGCAAAAATCAGGTCCAGGTGAAAGCCAAAAGTCCAAGCGGACGATTAACCGGGACCTTCCACTGGAATTCATAGCCGGTGTTCGATAATAATAATAATTAATGATCTGGTTATTTGGCTTCCCTCTGCCACTACGCCTAGAAAAAGCTATGACATTCTATATATGTGTGAGCATGAATAAAGTACCCCATATACCTGATTCGTCTTCAAGAAAAAAACTGAAACAAGTTGGGGAATTTAGCTGCGTACCCTGAATTTAATACCCCACCAGTAAAGATAAAGGGCAGGGGTAAACTGTATGCAGTATCAAAGGATTGGACGACTTAGTGTGAGGGTTTCACTCTTTTACGGAGATAAATGGTAGGAGAGGTAGTAGCTTGGTTCTAAATGAGCTGTTACTGTTCAGGGTTTCATCAAGTCATGTGCCTTTTTATTTTCTCTGTATTTAGGAGGAAGAACTGAGGAAAGAAGGAGGCAAATACGCTCATCTCAGCGAGGAGCTCCATGTGTTGGTAGAGTGCTATACAGAACTGACGGATGGTTATTACAGACTTGCAGCAGCCTTGACCGAACTCAAGAAATTTGTCATCCCTGTAAGCGTGCATTTTGTTTTTTTAAGTATGATTAGACAGCATTCAGAATTATTTTCTTTATTAATGGGTTTATGAGTTATAAATATATAATAATCGGCATCTGTGTGTTAGGCGTTGCAAATGCACTTTGTAATGCCGAGGTGTTGGGTTTGATTCTAGTTGAGCACAGTTTGTCTTTAGTTGGTTACGACAGTGTCAGTGCATTTATGTCTAGAATATTAAACGAATAAAGAAAGTTTAGATGGGAAGCTTGTTTGCATGATTAAAAATGCATTAATTCCTTTTTTTTTAAATAGCTGGGAAAACACATTAAAGAAACACAGGAAAAAAATAATTGAATTTGCACATTTCTATATCTGAGACATTCTGCTACACTTTGAGGGTGGCTTATTAAGTCATACATCACATTGTACTCACAGTTTATTGATTCCATTTCATAATTGTACTTTAATACAACAAATATTAGATTTAAGGTGATGCTTATTTCTTCTTGTGTGGTATATCTTATCAGGAATTGACGGAAGACGCATATGGCGGTCCTGGTGGCGCAGAAATGGGAATGGATGGTCCTCCGGTTAGAGGAAGAGGCGGTTACAGAGGTGGACCTCCAGACAGAGGGTATTGGTTTTCTTCTACTTTTTTTTTAGTGTTTGTTTTTAAAGTCAATTTGAAATTATGTAACATTTTAAAGGACCCCTTTCCACACCTTTAGGCATATTGGGTATATAAGGCTAGACCTATATTGGCACTGTGCATGTTGTCGCCAGCATCATGCTAGTTGCCTTTACTTCCCCGGACTACGTGAGAGCCAGTGTCATCCCGGCTCATTAGGATCCAAACCCACATTTGATCTGCATGTGAGCATCTAGCAGGCACACCACAGACACTACATTGCTGCCAATGTAACATAGGTTAGGCTTTTTGTTTAGAACTTGAATAGTTGTATTTAGGATTTTATTATTGGAATAAGCTGCAATTGTTTTGTGTTTTCCTTCAGTGGTCGCGGTGGCTTCAGAGGACGCGGAAATGGACCTGTACCTGCACCTCCTCCTGGTGGAAGGTTAGTGGCTATTCTAGGTTTTAAATAGTGTATGGAAAAATTATGTGAATATCCATTCAACAGAAATATTGTTACTGACAAGTTTTTATATCTCAGGGAACCACTGGTAAATTTGTTGGGTAGAATGGATAATAATCTATAGGTTATCTATGTTATGAGTAAAAATGTCATCAGCACCTTAACACTGCCACTGGGTAAACAATTGCTGTCAGATGGTGTTCCCCCAACTCTGTTGGTCTGATCCAGACTGGCTATTTCTGCTTCTTGTTTGATTTGATTTTGTCTTAATGTGTCTTGTTCACATATTTCTTAACGGTATTCAAAAGAGAGATTAAACAAGAAAGAGTGAACATTTTGATGAATAACTTACCCAAAACTCCATAGCGGAGTGGCCAAGCCATTTGCCTCGGCTCTGAAGATAGTTCAGTCCATAAGTGTATTTTTTATCGATCCCTGGGATCGTCGCTTGCTGTTCTGAGGAGAGTGGGATGGAATAAAACCCAGTGCAGTAAAACGACCCTTTCACTGTTACCTTTACTCACGACTAAGTTGCCACTCTTCTTCACTAGCTTCTAAAATCCAGGTTCCCTGCACATCCATTTTACAGATCTGGCTTTTTTTTTTTTGTAAACAGGTTGTTGGTTCCTCGCCCCTCAGGCATATGCACTCTGATTTGGAAGAAGACTTGAATTGTCATTGAAAAAATGTTTCACAGACTATTTTAATGATAGAATTGTGCACTTATGAAGACCTGCTGTGTCTGTAACTATTGATAAGACGAAAACATTTCTCTTTTTACTCCACAGAGGTGCCCCACCGACTAGAAGTCCAAGAGGAGCACCCCGAGGAGGTCCTGCTGGACGTGGCGCACCCTCAGCTCGAGGAGCTAGGGCCGCTCCTCCACCAGCTTCTTATGAAGGCTACAGTTCTCAGGCAAGTTGGTTAGGATTAATAAATATGGCTTGGTGGTTTTCAATAATTATATGTTGAAACTATTAGACCCCCTTCCCCATCTTTGTCAATATTGCTACCTAAATGTGTTTATAATTTCACCCCACCAGGTTTCTTCACCTAATCATTTTACTCAGTACTCTGGTTTCTTAGATATTCTACACTGTTTATTCCCGTCAATATTGTTTTTGTGTATTGCATCATTTTATTTTTCAGCAGATAGTATTGTAAATATTCACATAGACTTGCAAAATAAATTTTTTTGGCTAGATATATACATTTTTTGTTACAAGATGATGAATTTTGTGTTGTAATAAAAACACATATTACTATCAAAATTAAATATCTTTGCTTTCCCAGTGTGGGTTTCGGGGCCCCATGATGAGGAAAACAAGAATAGACCCACTGCCTTTCCAAACAAGCATGTTGTAAGAGTCGACTAACTAGGAGCTTCCTTCGAAGTAGGAGTGCATCTGCCTGAGGCAAGAAACCAGCAATCTGCATGCACATGTCAGATGTGCATGCAACACTTGTGTTCTGGAACAAGGCTAAAGTCCAGAGGTGGGCGAACGACCAGAACATTCTGCCGGAGTTTACAGCCGATGAACTGTAACACCCTCCTTTGCCAATGCTGTGGTAATTCACTGACAAAAATTAGAATGGATCCAATTCCAATTCGTCCCACAAAAATTTCAAATCATGATCCTCTTTCAGCCGCCCGGAGGCCTGCTATATCGAAGAAGGTTTCTTAGCGGTCTTATATGGTTTCCTTTTATTTGTGGTGTGTAGTCACACCTGATATTACGGTTGTTTGCTGCGGTGATTGTGGTTTTTGGTTCTGGTGTGGTCCAGATCTTTGCGATGATATCGATAAGTACTAGCTGACTGTTGCTGGCGCTTGGCTTGCCTCGTGCTGGTGCCCTGTTGCTGCTTGGTTGCCGAACTGTAAGCCGCCAGAAAAAGCCAAACATCAGTTGCGCCGTCATAAACAATGTTCCCTTTCAGGACAACCAGGGCCGTCACAATCTGATCAGCCCTTTTTTTTTTTTCTCCACGGAGTGTGGAGAAGTAGTGGAGGTAGGATAGACTGCAAATGAGAATTCAGTTTGCACGAATGTGCCAGGAGATGTGATAGTTAGGTCGGGAGAATGAGAGTGACAGATAGAGGTAGGATCCACTTGGTCTGAAATAAAAGTGAAAGGCATTTGTTAACATACACGTGGGGTGGGGTGGCATGACGGTAACTGGAATTCCAAAGTGCTGGTCCCCTTAGGTGCAATGCCCTCGGCTATCTGCTTTGGAGCGTCGGGTGGCCTGTGGTAATTTCCGTGGTCTTCTTTTTCCTGAAAATAAACTAGGTTAAGATTTTTGGTTAGCTCTATGGTAATTGCGTGGTTATTTGCCAGGGGGGCGGAGCGGGTGGGTGTGGCTCCTGTACGGCCACTGTCTGTCCGGTTGGCAGTTGTTTGTTTCGGGCTGTCCGTAGAGTTGGTGGGCTCCTCCAGTGGTATTTAGAATTGGCGGTAGCCTCTTCTATTCGGTGTGCCATTTTTCCCGTTTTTCTTTGACGCTCGGAGCTGGTTTAGGGCTGTGTTTAGCTCGTCGCATAATCGGCCAGCTCTCTCGCTCTTTTCACGCAGTTCGGGTGTTTCGCCTTCATCTCCGTCTTCCTCAGTTGAGAAGCCGACAACGTAGCTCTTGCATTCGTCGAAATAGCCCAGCGTGTGCGGAGCCACTTGCTTGTTGTAATCTTCAAGCCTTGCTTTATGGCTCACGCGTGGGGTGGCTGGCTGCCTGATGGGTGTTTCGTTGTTGGGAACTTCGTTTCTAGTAGGGTCTGTCATCTGTTCTTGGTGCTGCGTCATTGCCATTTCGGTAACCGTGCTTTTGTCGGCTTTGTTGATAATTGGTTGCTTTACAGCTTTCCTTGGGTTCCTCTCTTTCTCTAGCAGGGCACGCTCCGTTCTTGCCGCCAGCACTGCAGCTTCGGCTTCTGCCTTTGCTTAGATCATGAGGGTGACTTCTTTATGAGTGCTTTCTCGGGCTTCCTTGAGTGCTTCGGTTTCCTTTTTTCTCTCCTCCCTTTCTTCTTGTCTGCAGCTTTTTCTGCTTGCAATTTTAGGGTCATTTCTGTCAGGTTTTTCTGCATTTGTGCAGCCTCTGCTAGCCATTTAGTTTGCTGCGAGACTTGTTCTTGTCTGTCGTCTTTCAAGGCTTTGATTTCGTCGCGCATTTGCGAAATCTTGTCTAGCAACTGCGTTCCGTCAGCATCAGTGTTGGTAGCGTCAGACTTTTCTTTGCAGAGAGCTCTGATTTCAGCTAAAATTTCAGAATTTTGTAGCGTAATTTCAGGGTCCTTTGCGGCTGTGATCGCCTTGTCGGTTTGTCTGTCTGATGTCCGTTGTGCTGGCTTCCCACTTGGTTGCTTTGGTGCTGCTGAGGACCTGGGTGCCACGTATCTCTGTCTAGCTGCTTTGTGGGCGGTTCTTAGTGTCCTCTTGCACTGCTGGAGATACGGGCAGCCCATGTATCTGGCGCCGTGCGTGCCGGAACAGTTAGAGCACTTCCGGTTGCTGTTCGGTTTTTTTAAATTAGTGTCAATTTTAGCCAGCGGGCACTCCTTGAATTTGTGCGCACCAGAACAGTATCTGCACGATAGGCTGGTGCGGCAGGACGAGGCTGTATGCCACGTCCTATTGCATCGTGAGCACTGCATGATGTCTGGTGTGCTGGCCTCAGGCTGCCGCTGCTTTCGTAGTCGAGGGGGTCTTTGCGTCGCTATCGAGGTGGCATCGGGCGCCCCTGAAAGGTCGGCTCCCGGGGGAGCGGCCCTCTGTGCTGGTAATCCTGGTGTTTCAGTTGTTATGGGCATAGTTTCCATTTTCAACGGTAATTGTAAAAGTTCTTGAATTTATTTAGAGGTTAAACGCACGCCCTAGGTTTCGGTTTTAAAAAGTTTATAATGTAGATTATAATTACCTAGGGCGTTGTTCCTTCCTCTGGTGATTCTTGGATACACTGGTCACTGGTGTAGATCTTTGTTGCTGGCTAGATGCGTACACTAATGACCCAAACGCAGCCGACTCCGATAGCTTAGTCGAGACAGACTAGAATGGATGATTAATTCATTTTCATTCATCACAGTAAATACACAGAATTTTAAAATTCAGTGGATAGTCATTGCATGTTAATTTTTTTTTTAATGTATTGGATTGAGAAAGTGAAATTTTAATCTGTTGTAGTAAAAGGGTTTAGGTTGAAATCCAGGCCGGGTTTTTTCCCTCAAAATTGACCTCTGCTCTAATCCCACCCCATAAAAATTAGGTAAAATGGCCCTGGTGATGTTGACCACGTCGCACATTAAATGTCTACGTAGTCTATATAAAAAAATATGAGCACAGTCCTATGTACCACTGATGTAAAGAAGCGTCCTTGACTTATTTTCACTTTATTTCTTTGTAGGGCTACGGATCTGGTTATGAATCATCATATGATGAAGGCTATGGGTGAGTACATATACATTTATTTAACATTTGGGTAATGTTTATTTAACATTTGGGTAATGTTTATTTAACATTTGGGTAATGTTTATTTAACATTTGGGTAATGTTTATTTAACATTTGGTTAATGTTTATTTAACATTTGGGTAATGTTAGAATTTGTTGCATTCACCGTTAATTAGAACTACAGTAAAGAGAACAGTAATTTACTTCAATATCTCATGTTTAATTTTTTTTGCTTAGCATCAAGGGTTTTCATCATATGTCAAAACCATATCATAAAACGTAGTGAAACCGAATAAAGGATTAGTCGTTTGCTTTGTGTGTGTGCTGCTTGTTCGAACAAATGCACAGTCACCAGTAATAACAAATATTTTAAAGGAGAATCATGAACCTGTGTTTAGGAATGTTGGACATACTTTTCCAATTGTCGGTTCTGGGGTACTGTTGTGGTAATAGACCCTGGAGTCTAGGGGCTTCCTTCAAACCCACAGTATGCGTACAAATAATCCAGACCTGTAAAATGAATGTGCAGTCAGAACTCAAGTTCCAGGATAGGACTGAAGTCTAGAATTTGGCAAATGACCATAACTTTTTTTTGTGTTGGAATTTACAGTTGGTGAATGAGTAGTATATACCGTTCTTGTGAATCTTTGTTGGTTTTAATTTTTTTTTTTTTTACTTTATCCTCACAGACAAGAAGCATATTATGACTATGGTGCTCCTAACTCAGGCTCTGCTGCAGGCTATGAATCGTATTCAGGTTATGACTATGGTAAGTCGTTTTTGTGTGTGTGTGGTAAATTGCATACTTGTAAGAAACCGAAAAATGTGTATCTGTAGACTGGTGTTTGGATGGTTTATCCATTCTATACACCTGTAAATTTGGTCGAAACAGTTTTTAGTATGCAGCGTTTGGGCAAAGGTGTGCAGCCTTTAAAGGCCAACTTACAGCATGCATAAGTCGCTGGAGTCGTTGAAAGTAGAGTAGAAAACAGAAAATTGCTTTCAGATAACTTTATTTTTGATATTAAACACTATACAAGCATTACCATCGATGCTTTACATTTCAGGTGATGGCTGGTCAAGTGGTGGGAAAACAGCTGCTGCCCCATCGAGGGGTTCCTCCAGAGGTCAGGCTAGATCGCACCCTTACTCACGTACAGCATCGGGCAACTACTGAAAAGAACGGCCTCCTGTCATTTTTTCATGATATTGTGACTGATAGAAGTCATCGTCGTACACTGTAGTTGTGTTGAGACTGGATGGTGTTGTGCACGCTTGCTGTAGAATGTTGGCTGGCAGGTATAATTGGGAATGGGGTGGGAATTTTGTTAGGATAAAATCAATCTAGCTGTTTTTAGTCACAAACTTAGGATTATGAACACTTAGCACTCGACGTCAATGAATAGGAAAAACTGTTAAATAATGTATTTAGTTTTCATAGTTTTTAAATTGCACCAAAATAACCACCTCATAAAGTTGGGTTTAAATTTTTGTTTAAATAAACTGATTTTCAACTGTACAAATTGCAAATAGGTGTTCAATAGTTGTTGATGTAGCAAGAAAGAAAACTCATTGTTGTAACATGATTGTAATAAAATTTTAGTGTTCTTAATATTCCTAATGGAAGTCATTAAAAGTTGTCTTAATATTCCTAATAAAAGTTCATTAAACATTTTCATAACTAGCATTCTGTGGTTTTTTTAATACTTTATAAACATGCCTTGAGCAATCGGAATATGTATTTATGTTTAATGGCAATGGCTGATTTAAATAAAAAAAACTTGCTATTGTCACAAAAACTTGCAAACAGGTTTCGGAATTTAAAATGCTTGCATCTCTGTTGGAGGCTGTTGGTTGGTTTAGGCTTGGTGACTTTTTGTGTTGTCCGTCTTCATAATGTGGCATTAGATTTTCTTTGTTGGCCATAGTTTTTTTCCTGATTCTGTTGCACTACCTTCAAATTTTTCTGTTCTTTAATCTGGTTTTAGATTTTGTCTCATAGTCTATAACACTTAAGTCTTTTCATTGGGAACATTTACTCTCTGAGAAAGTTGATTCTTCTGACTCTTATCAATTTTATTTGTAGTAGATGTGAGATTCCACCTCTCCCATTTGTGCATTTGATAGGTCTCATTGTTTCTTTCCAAAATTTTGTAAATTTGATTTGCTAGCTTTCAGAATACATTTATCGTCTCAAACTTTCGAAATGTCTTAAATTAAGTAAAGCAGTTTGTACATGGTTCTTCTCTCACGTCTTTACAGTTACATCTGTACTGTGGCACTTGAATTATAAACAGCCTGTGAATTGAGAATATTAAAACCAGTGAATAAGACTACATTTTTGCAGACATATGTAAGATTAGGCAATATCTTATATTCACCAGATATATGAACTTAAAAAAAAAAATACAGCTCACAATAAATTCATGCCTAGCAAAAACAGCTAATGTTTCACATTAGTCGGAAAGTGAATGATCCATAAAGAGATGGTAAACTGCATTAATTGATTTTAAAAAAAAACATGCAATGCTATACATGTATTAGCAACTTGAGATTCATGACTAATTTGTGCACATGCTGAAAACATATCAACGCAGGAGGAGAATGCACTTACTGATAAATAATGGCAGCAACAAGAATTTACAAATAGATTGTAAAATGTCTTGAAGCAATTGAACATGGTTCTTATCTCACGTCTTGACAGTTAAGGCTGCACTATACTGTTGTACTTGAATTAACCAGCCTATGAATTGAGCATATTAGAACCTGTGAATCAGATTATATTTCTTTCTGCAGAAAAATTAGGCACAATTTTATGTTCGCCAAATACGTTTTAGATTTTGCATGAAAAGTAAAAGCAACCATAAACCCGAGGTTCTACAAATGAGCAAAAGCGTGAAGTTGAAAAATACAACACAACTTGCAGTATATTTCACACGTAACAATCTGAAAGGAAAATGAACTGCATTTATTGATGAAAAACATGTACTGCTGTACAAGCATTTTCAACTTGAGATTTATTGCTAATTTTGCTGTAAACATAGGAACTCAGGAGGCGATTCAATCAGTGATAAATATTGGCATTAACAGGAAATTACAAATTCATGGTTATAAGTAAATAGAATATTCAGAATTAATTTGACCACACTGCATACAGTAACTTAACAGAATACAAGCAGCAGTTTTTATGTCCATTGAAAAGTTTCATAATTATTTTTGGCATGAAAATGTTTTTAAAGCCATCACACATTTATGGCAACATGTGAAGTTCAAAGTCTTGAATGGCTGAACATACAAAGATGAGCCAGTGATTCAACATGACAGGAAGTCGCCTGGTTCAACAGACACTTGTGTTCATGTTAGTTATATATAATACTCAAATTTATTTTGTTAATAAAATTTGTGCTTAATAAAGCAAAAGCCTACTTCCAGTAACTTGAAATGAGCAGGTCAACCCCCAAGATGTGCAGAATTAAGGCAGAAATAAAAACAGGCAGCCTTGTACAGCTTTTAAACTTTAATGGGTGACATAACAGCCCTTAAAATTACAAGGGAGGGTGAAAACCTCAGTCTCAGGTAAACCAAATATAAAATTACAGATAATAAATCAGAAAAGGCATTTTGAAGATTAATTTTAAGTAGATCAATAATCGTCGACCATTTAATGTCAATAATGTCTCGGTAGCTTCACTAACCATATAAATTAGTAGAAACTAGTTTAATAATAATATATTTGTAATGCAGAGTAAATAGTTTAATTTTGTTGATCTAAATATAGTCAAAATGCCTTTTCATTTACTTAAAAAAATTTCTTTAGTTAGCTTGTGAAAATGTCTCATTATTATTGAAAAATAAAATTAGTAGTCATTAAAGTCATTATTTTTGGTACAGTTAAATAACTTGTTTTTAAGGGGAAATGTTAACCTAACTGATAGTTTAGGTAATTGTGTTACACTGTTTATGCAGTGGTTTCCAAATATTTTTACGATCTATTATATCCAAAAGTTGATAATCTAATAAGCTCTCATATTTATTTTATTCACAATATCATTCTTTGACTGATGCCCTCTCTGGTAGTATCTATCAAAGAAAGCCACACCCATTCTCTAGTGTATCTTTCAATGTCTAGTGCGTTTTTTTTTTAACCTCTTAAAGAACATTTAGTTTTGCTATATTTTATTTATTCACGTCTTACTTCTTTTCCCTTTTGAATTCTACTTCATTTACCAGGTATTAAATTACTATGAAGTTTTGATTTTTATTAGATTGTTTTTCTGCTTGATTTTCATAAAATGGTTATTTTTAAATGCACTTGGAAATGCCAAACCTTAATTCTGACCCAAATACACTGTTGGTTTGGTCACTGGTAGGCCATTTTTCTTTAAGATCTGATTGAAAGTTGAGAGAGAGCATATTGTGATGTGGCTGGGATTCGTTTGAAATATATTTATAGTGTCTTGGGTTAATTCTCTCAACCTGCATACATTGAGAACCATTACTCTTGTAGTTGTCATCCTAATATAACTGCATTAGGAAATAATTTTATCAGAAACGGTAGAAAAATTACTAATCCTGATTCATTAACAATTGCTGGACTTGCACAATTTGAACAATAGGTATATTTGAACATTAAATATAATGATTGTGCTGTAGCTAATGAAATTGTTAAATAACAATTTTCACTGTTTGCCTTTTATTAATAAAATACATTGTTGTTTCAGGTGACAAGACAGAGCCTGTATGTTGCCTGGTCATGCCGACCCACATTTCTGTTGGTAAGATCCATCCTTGGTAGAACCAGCAACTGACCAAAGCAGGTGGCGGTGAATAAACTCTTCACCTTCTGAAAGCTCATTAATTTGGTCACGAAAGGGAGTGCTCATCTATAGTTTCTCTTAAACGGAACTATTCATTTATACGTTAAATGCCAGTACTCACATCCAAATAGATCCTGAACATAAATGAAACAAATATTTTGGCCATGTTAAGCACCATGATGGATTGAATGAAATAACAGATGGCAAAGCACTAGGATGGGGGGCTAACTGGTATAAAGATAGGCACAGGATGTAAGTAGGGAAGTACATATGATTGTGAAGCTGGCGAGAGACCTGAGTTTTCTTTCAGGCAGGCAGGCATAGAATGATGTTCTGCAAGGGACCTGCTACATGATGACGATATCCTCACTACGACATTTAATTTCAGGGAGCTGTGTTAGCGCAGTTGATAGGAGACTCACTTTCAAATACAGCTGCAACCTAGTGCAGCACACGGCCGGTGTTCGAAACCTGGGTGTTCAACAAGCCTCTAGGAAATGGGTACCAGAGTTGACACTCTGGGGTAAATAAAGGAACGTCGCTGTAGCTACAGTTTCGTGCAGACGGCGACACAGGTGGGCAGTTTATCAGCTGTATATACTGGTTGCAAAGCACTTATGGTTTGTGAGCAGTGACGCTGGTTTGCATCTCCCGACTTTGCCTTTTTAGTTCTTTGAGATTTTTTTTTTTTTATAATGCCCCTCGGACAGTAGATATTAATCAGTGTTATTTTTTTTTACGGCACACTCTTTCCACAAGGAGTCCCTCAGAGTTGGTGTTTTTTATGGCTTCTTGTTTGATTAATTTATATTATATGCCAGTTAGGATTGCTACTCCTTATCTTCCTGAACCATCTTTTCTATCATTTCTTAGTTTCATATCCTTTGCTTTTGAAATTGTGGCTTTAAGAGAAGACGGGAGCAGAAATTGAGCATTCCCCGACATCCAAGGAGGTTTCTATAAATGCAGCGCCAGATAATGGTACTCTTATACTGGGCTGTACCAGTGAGTCATGACTGACTCGCTAGCGTAGTTGGTTAAACCTGACTTCGCGGGGACCGGGTGACGAATTCCTTGTTGTCTGGGGTAGGCAGAAAAGTCATTTCTCCCAGATTTACGGTACCTATCATGGAGTCAAAGGATTGCGATATCCATAGTACCGAGCCAAAGGGTTAAAAAGTTATGGTTTCTGGATACTTTAAAAAAAAACATTGAATCATCATGTCCCACTGACAGGTTCAACCCCACAACAAGCTGTAAAGAGAATCAACCCGGCAAAAATCCCAGCATTCCTGCTTAATGTTAATAGGGCCTCCTTCTCTCCCCCCCCCCCCCCCCCCCCCATAAAAATCCGTCCTATATTGGGACGAAGTTAATATCACATCCTCACAGAGCGGATGTTTGAATTGATCTTGTGCTTCAGGGTTGGACTACTACTGTAACAAGATGCCAAGATTCCCCGTGTGGGTTCCGGGGCCCTATTAAAGAGGTGGGGGGGGGGGATAGACCCACTGCCTACCCAAAAGCATGTCGTAAGAGTCGACAAATTGGGAGCTTTCTTCGAAGTCGGAGTGCATCTGCCTGAGAGGCAAGGAACCAAGTCTGCATTAGTCAGATCTGTCAGACGGATGCACACGCAAAACTCAGCTTCTGGAATAGGAAGACTGCACTCTAGAAGTGGATGAACAACTAGAGGATGAACGCAAAGAAGAAGAAGATGCCAAGATATGTTGTGGAAAGTCAAGTTGGCTGGCTTGAGTGCCGCCTGGTCTGTTAAAAAAAAAAGGGGGTGATTGAAGAAACTAATGCATTTTTATAACCATCTACATTTTATCTGTGACAGGATAAATCTGAAGGTCCTGTTGTCACGTGATGGTACATTCTCCACCAGATCACAGTACTGTCTTAGTCAGACAGCACATGTCTCCTGTGTTTTCTCCACTTGGAATATTTTCTGTAGTCATTTCCACATTGAAAGAGAACTTTCTGTAAATAAAAATTTTAAATTCTTTTTTGCGTTTGCTTTGCTGAGAAAGATTCACATTTAATACTTGATAAGTGTGTTGCTTTTGTCTTTTTCTTTGCATTCAACAGCTGGAAACTGGTGGAAAATTGATGGCCATTCGTCCACTTGTGGTCTTCAGTCCTGTTCCAGTACTTTTGCAGGCACATCTTGTTTTGTCTTCACAGATTTATCTGGCTTGTATGCAGATTGTTGGTTTAGTCTGCCTACAGCCTATCCCTCCCTAGCATGAATACAAGAACATTTGCATATGTCAAATGATGATATAGGGGAGGGGGGGGGGTGTTTCTCGAGGAATTGCGTCCTTCTCAGGTGCTGGAGGTCCGGGTAAAGGCTAGGATTTTTTCACGTGAACTTCTAGTAATTTCCACTGTTCTCTGCGTAGTAAGATTGGACGCCCGTGTGTATTGGTTAGCACGTAAACAATCCTTTGGAAATCTAAAAGAGTAGCCAAACGGCGCTGCTTGGGCAACAGTTTTAATTTTAAAATTACCTAAAGTATTTCAGGATCCTCGCCGGTGCTAAAGAGTTCGTACACTGCGCTGAGATTCTTTGAATGGAGGCTAGAGTTGGCAGCAGAAGGAAGCACTTATGGGTTACTCTCCTTGTGTCATATGTTGATCTGTTGCATATGTGAGTATTATCGCAACCCTCCAGGGGCTTCAGATTCTGCAGTCTTCAAGAGCACTGGCGAAATAACAGAATCGTGAGGTATTCCCAGGGCAACATTACATGGTTATGATGTGCCCAGGCGAAGGGCAGCCATACGTGAATACAGGAAGAGTACTATCCAATTCACCAGCCATGGCCAGACCTCTTTTTTCCCACGAGCGCATATGTAAATATATATATCGTGACTATTGTAGGCTTCATAGAGCTCGCCTGCTGCGACAGCCGTCTTCTGTTTGTTCTGGAATCCTTCATTAACATTTCAAGCAAAAGTGGCTTCTTTTGAACAAGAATCTTTCCTTGGCGGGTGCTCTTTCCTTTTCGAAATATGTGTGCACAGCTGTGATAATTTCCAGAATCTTGCCAAAAGTATGTCAAGTGTTAGTCCTGAACCCGCTGTCTCCAAAAAAAAAATGTCATTATGTGGAGAACATGAATTCTTGTGACAGTGGGAAAGATCGAGACAAAATATAGTTAGGCACTGGCATGAAAGATCATGTGTGTCGGAAAGGATTTAAAGTACACGAGACGGTAGGCACCGTAAAAAAAAAGCAGAAGCATTTTTAGGGTTTCGCCGAAATCTTAAAGGATTATCTTTGTTTAGTTTTATCGTATCGTATAGAATCAACAAAAATTCCAAGCTTAGTCCTTTTTTAGCCGCCTGATGGCCTGCTTTATCAAGGATTATTCCTTTGCTATCTTATTTAAGTTCTTTTCCTTTGTGGTGAGCAATTACACATACTGCGTCCGCTCACCTCATTTTTAAATCATTCACAGGAACTGCATTTTTTTCTGCCAGCAGAAATTTCGCAGCTATAATGCGTTTATTAATTCCTGCCGCTCTATTTTCAATAATTTCTCCGTAACTGTTTATCAAGGAATGTGAAATTTTATTTTAGCAGGTACTCTTAATCGTATCGTCGTATCGTATAAAATCAAACAAAAATTCCAAACTTGGTCCTTTTTTAACTGCCTGATGGCCTGTTTTCTCAAGGACGGTTCCTTTGCTATCTTATTTATTTATATTCCTTGTGGTGAGCAACTACACCTGAGTTTGTTCATTTGTTGCCTAAGTTCTGGTTCTGAGGGGCCTGGTTCCTGTTTAATTGGCTATTCGCTAGCTTTTGCATCGTCCATCTGTGTTAGCACCAAGTCAGTCCGTAGTCACACCGCCACGAAACAAACAGTTCCGCATACTGAGCGCCCTAAAACACGGCCCCCACAGGACGACTGTCACAATCTTGTTGTTGTGTGCAGCCGTTAGATAAGTAGAGGAGGTAACAAAGGTTGCAAAAAAAATTAGCCTAGAGGTACTCTTAATCTGGCCGTTGAGGCTTTATAGTTAGTTGCGCATCCTTTACGTGACGTTGCAGAACCAACCCCAACAGCCCCTGGCTATTGTGTGGTTTTTCTAGGCAAATTTACATCCAGTGGTTTGCCTTTGCTTACTAACCGGTCGGCTTTTTTTTTTTTATACCACTGTCAAAACCAACGCAAGGCGCATGGCTAGCAGCTGGGATCGAACCCGGCATTACGAAGCGTTCGCATCGACTTAGCCACAGAGCTGACTGAGGCTTTATACATGAATAATAGACTGCACAGTAGTTTTCGTTAGGTCCTGTAACAGAATAAGTTTTACAGTACCGACGTTGATTGCCCAAAGCCTAACCGACACTAACCACTTAAAGCTACGTCTTTGCAACTTTTCACATACTTGGCACACTGATTTTATAGCGCTCTGAAACACTTTCAGCGCAACAGTCGTGGAATTTACGTCCGATTACAAAACAAAACACGTGTTTTGTAAAGGTTGATTGTTACATTAGAAATTTGAGCTATACAGCTCAAGGATCATCATAAATTAATAAACCTCGAATACGCACAAATGCATTCTAATTATTTGTGCGGGCAAAAGATACTAACATGTTAATTAAATATTGAAGAGTCTGATTATGTATGTCATAACACGGGTCAAAAACAATCAAGCTGATGGAACTGCTGCTGAACTTATAATAGCAGGTGGAAATTAAAGATAAATATCACTATTATCTACAAGCTATAAGACACTGTCGACGGTACAGCTAAAACAGACTAAAACCATACGTCGAAGACATATTTGGAGATTACCAAGCGGGTTTCCGACAAAACAGATCAACAGTAGATCAGATATTATTCTACGACAAATAACAACACTGGGAATATGGAAGAGATGTACATGTTTATGTATATTTCAAAAAGGGGACATGATAGTGTATATAGAAACAGTTTATGGAATTCTATAAAGGACTTAGGAATACCAAAGCAGTTGAACTACTATGACCAGACTATATAGGGAAAACACTTATAGTAACACATAAAGGCAGAAAGTCAGATTTTTTTTAAAAATAACAAATGGTTTAAAGCAAGGTGATGCTCTGTTCCCACTTCTTTTCAACTTGACCCTAGAGAAAATTAAAAAATTAAAACAAGAGAGTACTATAGGAGAAACTACAAGAATACTAGTTTATGCAGATCACATTGATATCGTTGGAGAAAATGAAATAGAGACTGTAAAAACACTGACTCTCTTAAAAGAAGCAGCTCAGAAAATGGGACTAGTTGTTAATCAATATAATATATAAAACACGATAATAACTAGACAAGAAAGGGTTATAAATAAACTCTGGCCAAATACAAGTAAATAATATGAAAATCAAACGAAAGGAAACATATAAGTACTTGGGTGCAAACTTAAACTGCTCCAGCATGATGAGAGAGGAAAAAAAAGTATACTATGCCCTTCAACATCCGTCAAAGTCTCTATCTCGCAACACCAAGATCAATAAGACGAATCCCACAGAGGAGCATGCACAACAGGAGTCCACCGATCATCAGTACAAAGATCCCTCACCGACGATTGTTCCGGCCCATTACTTCCTATACAATTTTGGAAGGTGGGCCGATCTAGATCATGGCTCCAGGTCTCGATCTTCCACTGCTGCGCTTAATCAGACTCTCAGACAGGAACGATATGGTGAGCTTTGCAGCAGGTGTGAGATTTGGTGATATATTTGTCGCTGTGGTAGCAAATTAGCGGACTACATTCACGAACAGAGTGACAAGCTTACGGTTGGTTCAGCGGACAGCGACTTTGGCATTGGGCAGAGAGACGCTGCCAGAATTTATCGGATACTTTGGCTTGATAGGGTTGAACAGTTTTTTTACACTAGGTGACCGGACCAGTCTACCGAGGCTCATCACCCACGACGTTCCGTGATGTCCAAAACCCTTTCAGTTGCGTCGCCCAGTTTTTAGCGACCGTTTGAGTTCTGTTCCTCGTAAGGCGAGCTGCTTTAGCACATCCGGTCTTTCGGATTTACTCTGGGTACTTTTCGAAACCAGGCAGGTCGACAGCTAGTAACCAGTCCTTCGCACAGTCAAGTATTGATGGAGCGTATGCCCCCTTGTTGACTTTACCTTTACAAATCTGCCCAGCCTCGAGGAAGCGCGTGGGGAGGGAAGGGGGCAGTAGGATTGGCCCTTGTGTTGGTCCTAATCCTGGCTTGGTCCACAATGTCCGCTAACTCTTTCAGGACTGTATTATGGCGCCATGTATATCTCCCTGGCCTAGGGCTTTTCTGCACGGGGACAGAAAGTGCTCGAGCGGCTGCACAGAGGACACGTCGAGTCGATGGTCGCAGGCCACTTGGCTAGGTAGGCCCCAGAGGGTAACACGCCATAAGCAGATCGTATGACAAAGCTCAGTCCCAGAGGTGCCAATAGTGAGAGCTCACCCCATGTAAGTATTCGTGGCAAGACGCTCTCAATGCCGATCCACTGGCCTTGCTGCGGCTGTTTGAACCGAGTCTCGTTTTAGGTGTCCCTTATCTGCTGTATTACCACGACTCTTGCGTTCTTTGGCCGAGGCTTTGGACCACCAAGTTAATGACTTTTCCCATGCCCTAGGCCACAGTATATAAAACATTGATATGACCAGTCGTTTTATATAGCCCTGCAGCTTGGAGCACAACTAAAAGAGATGAAGCCTTATAGCACATTTTCGAAAACAGTCTTATGACGAATCTTTCGACCAATCAAAGATGTAAAACAGTGGGGAATGGAGAGTGAAAACCAGCAACGAAATTCGTAGTTTGTTTTAATCACAATTCATCACTGACATCGTGAGAGCTAATAGACTGAAATGGCTGGAGTATATTGAGAGAATGTCAGATGACAGAGAGGTTAAAACTGTATTCACAAGGGGGATGAATGGCCGTAGACCACGAGGCAGACCAAAAAAGACGACGAAGAGATCATGTCTAGTCAGACCTACAAACACCTGGTGTCACCATCTGGAAAGAGAAGACCAATCAGAGAGATGAGTGGAGGCAGCAATGTACCTCAAGGGCTCTGAATACCGAAGAAGAAGAAGATGCATATGTTGAAAGGTAAACAATAATTTGGAAATAATAGACAATGAAAAAACAAATACTTTAAACGAAAATGTCTGTGCGTGGTTAAAGGGGTTCTCTTTGTATTCTTACAAAGGTATTGAAAAGGGGGGGGGGGGGCAAAGTTAGGCCAAGTCCTTCTTAAAATATTGGGTGGAGGGGGGGGGGGGGGGGGGGAGCTCCTAGTTTTCAATAAGACGAATTCATATATTTGCTTTATTGTAACCAATTATTATTGTCGTAAGCACTTGAGATACAACGAAATATACTAGGCAATAAACCGCAATATCTTGTGTGTGCATCTTCTTGGTTCCACCGGTGACCGGGTCGCCCACTGGCTCACCCGTAGACGACTTAGTATTTAGGAACAGTATTTGTGTCTGTCTCCTTTGATCGCATCAACACTGTAGGAGTCCTTTTCAGTGCTCTTTGTGGCGGACAGTGCTACGCCATTTAATATACTGACCATTATTTGGGGGGGGGGGGGGGTGTTTAAGCAGTCGATAAGAAGCTCGCTTTCAAATCCAGTTGCGACTCGCTGCAGCCCACGGCCGGTGTTCGAAACCGGGCGGCTCTAGGGGTTCACCCAGCCTCTATGAAATGGGTACCAGAGTGACACTCTGGGGTAAATGGAGGAATGTCGCTGTAGCTACAGAGTTACGCGAGAACGGCAACACAGGCGGACAATTCTTATCAGCTGTCTGTACTGGTGGCAGAGCATTTATGATTTATAACCGTGTGCAATGACGCTGGTTCACATCTCTTGACTTCACCTTTTTATGACACATATAACCTTGTCATAATTATAACCTAAAGCTTCATGGATGCTGGTTGAACGTGTCCCCAACAAAGTACCTACCCACGCCCCACGACCTCCTGGAACTATTTCCAGAGAAGGCGGTGCTACGTACCAACCCTTGTTCAAAATGTCAGTAAAGGTCAGGATTCAGGAAGTTCACAATGTTGAAAGGTTTACAGCTGTTATCTGTGACCTCTGACCTGCCAGATTCAGGATTTGAACGGTCTCGTTGGTTTGATCCTTCTGTCTGTGTCGAATGTCGTCACCGACCGTCTGGTCGGCAACTAGGCAAGACACATCCTGAATCATGTAGCTAACTAGAGCTGATCACGATCTACTGACTCAGTTGTCATCAAATATTGGGTACCGATAGACGGATATAGACGTAACGTGAAATGGGTGCTTCCCAGAGTGTTTTCACCGAAGAAGAACTTGACGATTACCAGGTATCATTTCGTACCCCATAATTACTATCGTTACAAATAAAATTAAACAGACAAATAATGAGTAAAACACAGATGTAGAGTAGACATTAGTAATGTAGTTTTTATAAGTACTTTGGTCAAAGTCACTTTTTTACTTTCTAACTTATAACCAGTACAGAATGATACACATTAAAACGCTCTTTCCAACGGTACCCCATTCAGAAATTTTGACACAAACAATAATAATAATAAATAGTAAATCCCCTTTACCACTGAGGAATTCGATAACTGTGTTCTCAGGGTATACTTAGAAAAAATAACTTGTCTCATAAATACAGTCATTTATCAACTATGCGTGTATTTGTATATAAAATATACCCTTCACTGTTGCAGGGTTATATTATGAGGAGGTGTAGTAATAGCATATACTATTTTTTAAATAATTGAGTAAATTAAATGAACTTTTATTTATATATTGAAAATAGTTATTTTATTGGCTCTCCTGTCAACTACGGCCGGTAGACAACAGTCGATGGCTGGTTAGTCGGAGTTCTGTCCCCTGACTGGAGACGGCATGAATAAAAAAACCCTAACCCTACCCCTAACCCAAACTGTTACCGTATGATTATAGCAGGGCAGTGCACGCTGTCTATCACCAACACACAGTAATTATGTCATTTGTTTCGTTCCCTCCTTTCCAGTCCCTAATTGCACTGCAGCCAGGGGACAGAACTCCGACTAACCGGCCGTCGACTGTTGTCTACCGGCCGTAGTTGACAGGAGAGCCATTTTATTTGCACAGTGTTGGGTTCCCAGGTAGATGAAGTGTAAAATTTGATGTAGAAAGTGTCTTCAGAAGTAAAGATTACTTGTGGGATATTTAGTCTATAAAATATTTGGCTAGCACCGTAGACAAGACAGTGTATTTATTTATAGATGAATGTGTTTTAGACTTTTCATACTTTTTACACATCAAGCATATTTTGCCAGACCCAAATTTGTATAGATAAATTAGCTAGTTACTATAGTTTGTAACTATCTAGGCTGCATAGTAATATCCGATGAAAGACAAGCAAATGAGCACTGAGTTATTTACAGCTGCAGACGTTACCAATAACCACTCATCTAAACCACAGACAGAAGGCAGTTAGTAAACTACACGCGTGTCTTAAGAGATCTATTCCTCTCCTTCTGTTTTTGACATTCAGTCTGGTCTGGGTCCAAACAGGATGGTTCATTTAAAGTCGCTGCCAGTTCTCCCATAGCTTATCTTGTCTTGTTTGCGTGCACCGGCTATAAACCCCAGCGGAAAGACTTGGTTGTTCATCCATTTCTGGCTTTTTTTCCAGGACCTGAGTTTTGTGTTTGCATCCATTTTACAGATCTTGCTTATTTGTATACAGACTGTTGGTTCCTTGCCTCTCAGCAAGATGCACTCTGACTATAAAGGAAGCTTTCAGTTAGTCGACTGTTACGACATGCTTAATGGCGAGGCAGTGGTTTTCCCCACAATGGGACCCAGGAACCCACTCGGGGAAGTACTTGTTTTGTATTGTAGCGCCTTTGGATTCCCAACCTCTGCTGCAAGTAGTTGAGCAGTCCTGTAGTACATTTTCAAGAATCTGTTTTATGTAAGTGGACTGTAAGATGGCGGTATCCTGTCTCAAGCCTTACAATTGTTTATTCTTACCTGTTTGTTTATGCTGTCACTGTTGATCTTTAGTTTCCATTCTGCTTTCTTTACTTTCTTTTCTTCCAAGGACTACTTTAGGACTGTTTGGTTTCTCCGTGGCTCTTCCAGATGAGGCTGTGCAAGATTACTCCCAGCTCTTGCTAGCTCAGCTGCTGTTGCATTTTCTGGAATACCACAGTGAGCAGGTATCCATGACAGGATCACTTCTGCTACTTTGGAAAGCAAGGCAGTGCTGGTCTTCAAATCTGCAATGTCCTCTTGTGTGTTCCAAGACCACATTTTTGGGGAAACAATAATAGACCTACTGCGTTCTCCACAAGCATGTCATAAAATTAGACTAATTGGTGGCTTCGAGTACATCTGTCTGGAGGCAAGGAACCAGCAGTCTGCATACAAATAAGTCAGATCTGTAAAACAGATCTGTATACAACACTCAGTTTCGGGAATAAGATTAAAAAGGGATGAACAACTAGAAGTTTCTGCCAGAATTTAGAGCCAGTGAACACGAAGTAGAAGAAGATTTGCAATTAGTTTTTTGGTGTTGTTGTTGTTGACAGGGCTTGGACATCCTGGAATCCTGAGTATTGCAGTTTTTGGTCCTTTGTATTCATAAGAGATAAACAAGGAGGGATACCATGAGACAGATTACCTCCTCTGTAAAAGAAACTTTAGCTGAAAAATCCAGACAATTGTGAATAAGTCTGCAAGCCTTTGATGTGAACTAGTCAAGGGTATATACTCCTTTCAGGATATAAAAGCAGGAGGAGAAAAATAGATCATTAGTGCCAACTTCTTAGAATGGATGCCATCCACATCACTTATAACAAAATGTATACTATTTTCCTTTTCTTTTTAGCTTTCACAATTTTACAGATCAGGCTTTGGTTCTTCACTTCTCGGGCAGACGGAAACATTCTGTAATTAGTAGCTTTTTATGACATGCTTGTTAGGACAGTGGGTCTATGGCTGGGCAGTTTAGATATTGGTCTCATTAATCAGAAGGGGCTGCATGGTCTCGAGGCATAGTGTCCGCCTCGAGTGCTAGAGGTTCCGGGTTCAATCCCCGGTAAGGGCTAGGATTTTTTTCACGTTGAGTTGGACTTCTAGTAATTCCCCCATGTCTCTGGGTAGTGAGATCGGACGCCTGTGTGTATTGTTGAGCATGTAAAAAAAATCCTTTCGCTGTTGGAAATCGAAAAGAGTAGCCTAATGGGGCTGCCCGGGCTAAATTTGGAGTTGAAAATCTACCCAAAGTATTTCAGGATCCTTGCCGGTGCTACAGAGCCTGTGCACTGTGCTGAGCATCTTCAGACTTGAGTTAGAAGAAGAACGGAACACTTATGGGTTACTACCCGTGTGCTATGATGTTGATCTGTTGTTCAAAACCTCAAACCTCTTTAATCAGGTGGCCTGACTTGTAGTCCTTGGTAGAGAAAAGTGTGTATCTGTCGGTCTAATAAAAAAAAAAAAAAAATTGTTTTTCCTTTATTCTGTCTCTATTAGTGCATAGACCCTCAACCAACCCGTATAAAGCCAACCTACCTTTTACCATCTTCTGCAGAACCTGTATAAAGCCGACCTACCTTTTACCATCTTGTGCAGAACCTGTATAAAGCCGACCTACCTTTTACCATCTTCTGCAGAACCTGTATAAAGCCAACCTCCCTTTTACCATCTTCTGCAGAACCTGTATAAAGCCAACCTACCTTTTACCATCTTCTGCAGAACCTGTATAAAGCCAACCTACCTTTTACCATCTTCTGCAGAACCTGTATAAAGCCAACCTACCTTTTACCATCTTCTGCAGCTCTCTTCATGTCCGTTCCGCATTACTCAGTCAGGTGCTGCCTCCACACTGAAGGTTTGCTGTAGAGGACCTTTCTCACTGTCTTTTTTACCCCGGATTTACACTCTCAGACTGCTGTTCGTCCATCTCTTCATCTTATTCTCCCACTTGTATCATTATCTGCCTCTTGTTTGCTTGCCACCAACTTTTCCCTTCATTATGGTTTTTATAAGAGTGTAATGACTTTTTTTAAATAGTTTTTTTTAATATGGCTCTTTCTTTTTAAATTTTCTTCAGCAACATTGTTTTCATTCAGATGCTCTTCAGAACCTCTGTATTTGATTGCTTTTGTTTCCATGTAATACAGTCTATTCTTCTGGGTTTTCACACCTCAGGAGACAATACATTTTCCTAATTGTTTGTTTCCATTGTCCGTGTCACTCATTCATCTCTGATCCTCTTCTTTTACTGGATTCTCTTGTTTATTTATTCACCTTTTTGAATTCATCCTTATTTTCTTAGACATTTGTTCTCAAATGCCTTTAAACTGCAGTGATACAAATGTCACATTGATAGTAATTGTTTCTAGTATATTGCCAATGTTTGTAAGTTACTTTTATTCGTAACAAAAATATGATTTTTTTTCTCTTTTTTTTTCTTTTCTATTGAACAGACACTGACATACCTGTCCAAAAAGGAGATTTTAAAGTAAGTCTTCAAGTTTGTTTCCCATTTCACTGCCTACTTCTTTCTGTCACATCACATGGGATCAGTGGTTGTCTGTGTGAAAATAAAATTTATTAGAGCAATATTTCCTCATTGTAAATCTTAACAGAGAAGACGAACAATAAACTGCATAATTTATTGCCAGGAATACTTTACTTATCTTGCCAGGCAGCAACTACAGTAAAACCTTCATAAGTCACCTAATTGTCATAATTGTAACAGACTCTGAAAGCATGCTGAGAAAGGTGAAGACAGGGATGCTTCGAGCAGAGTGGCAAAGCTTCACTGGGAAGGTCACGGGTAGTGAGCATACTTTGGATCTTTTCTCCAGGCTATGCTGGCGTGGTGGGTAATGAACAAGCAGACAGATTGGATGGATCTGCACCACTGGGTTATGAATTGATACATGACAAGGCAGATGTGGTCAAGGCCCTTTGGGAACAAGCAACGGAATCAGTAGAGAAACAAGATTATTATTTCCTGGAGAGAATGAGGCACCTGGGTGTAACCAGAGGGTCTGGCCGGCTCACTACACTCAAATGAAAAACAAGATGGACATATAACCAGATTGTGACTGGTACCATCAGTTCAACTCAACTCAACTAAGTCACCAAATATTGTAGTTTCACCATATACAGCAAACTACGTCAGGCGGTAAATTGGGCCAGAGATAAGATTCTCTAGGAAAGCAGCCAGTTTAACCATCTAAGACAAACTGAGAAATGATATTAGGCAGACTGTGGGAGCAACAAGGTGCATCAAATTTATTGAAAAACAAAAGATCAGATGGTTTGGTCATCTCATTAGAATGCAGCCACAACAACTACCAACGCACTTGAAAAGATCTGATATGAAAGCAAGAGGTCCTCCTAGGAGAAGATCAACTGATGACATTAAAGATCTTCTGCACTGACACAGAGTGGAAGTAGCCATTGCTGCCCATCAAGCAATGCACTGTTCCTCCCCACAACGCTTAATGCCAAAAGTGGAAATTGATGATGATGATGAATCAGTTATGCAATCTATTATTTATGTCTTCTTTGTTCACATATTGTCTTATAAATTTTCACTTTGTTAGAGCACACTAAAGTAGTCTGGCTGGATATTTTTAAATGCAGCAGAGTACCTTTTGCCTGTGTGTTACTTGTGTTGAATAACGGAAGGACAAATAAAAAACACTGTGTCTGTTATTCCCCCCCCCCCCCCACCTCTTTTCGAAATTGAGCACTAGAACCCACAAGGGGACAGCATATATTTTAAAACATGTTCAGATCTGTTTTAAAGTTGGGCGACACAAAGTGTGGAATGAGACCAGAACAGCTTGACCTGTAGCAAACCTGTGTGGGTGTTTGTCAAACAGGCAGGAGGTTAAACAAAATATTGTTTGTACAATGGTTCACATTAGCACTTTATTCATGAGGGGTAACTTTAGTTTGTGAAATGTTGGCTGCACTCTGTGCCTTGAAATAGGGGTGCACTCTGTGCCTTGAAACATGGTGCACTCTATGCCTTGGAACAGTGATGCACTCTGTGGCTTGAAACAGTGGTGTACTCTGTGCAATGAAACAGCAATGCACTCTGTGCCTTGAAACAGTGGTGCACTCTGTACCTTGAAACAGTGGTGCACTCTGTGCCTTGAAACAGCGATGCACTCTGTGGCTTGAAACAGTGGTGCACTCTGTGCCATGAAACAGTGGTGCACTCTGTGCCTTAAAACAGTGGTGCACTCTGTGCTATGAAATAGTGGTGCACTCTGTGCCTTAAAACAGTGGTGCACTCTGTGCTATGAAACAGTGGTGCACTCTGTGCCTTGAAACAGTGATGCACTCTGTGGCTTGAAACAGTGATGCACTCTGTGGCTTGTAACAGTGGTGCACTCTGTGTGATGAAATAGTGGTGCACTCTGTGCCTTGAAACAGTGATGCACTCTGTGCCTTGAAACAGTGATGCACTCTGTGCCTTGAAACAGTGATACACTCTGTGCCTTGAAACAGTGATGCAATCTGTGCCTTAAAACAGTGGTGCACTCTGTGCCTTGAAACAGTGATCAACAGTTTATTTAAAAAAAATATGTGCATAATATTTTATGTTCTGTTGGCGCACCAAAGTAAACTTAAATGTTAGGTTTTACAAGATTTCCCTGTATGGGTTCTGGGGCCCCTTGTTAATAGACCCTGACAAGCGTGTTCTAAGACTTGACTAATTAGGGGCATTTTCTTCAAAGTCTGAGTGAAACTGCCATGAAAGGCAAGGAACAAACAGTCTCAGTACCGGCCCCATTGTGGGGAAAAAAGGATAGACCCACTGCCTCCCCAACAAGTATGTCGTAGGAGTTGACTAACTGGGGACTTCCTTTGAAGTCAGAGTGCATCTGCCCAAGTGGCAAGGAACAACCAAATGCACACAAATAAGTCGGTAAAACTGATATACACGCAAAACCCTGGCACAAAGCCAGAGTCCAAGTGGGAGAACAACCAGGACTTTCTGCTGGAGATTACAGCCGGTGTACAAAGAAGAAGACCAATACAGATAAGCCAGATCCCTAAAACAGGGCTGTACACACAAAAAAGTTCTGGAACAAGTCTATATTTATTATTTTTGTCTTCAGGAGACCCGGGTTCAAATCCATGGTAAAGTTTGGGATTTTTTTTCTTTTGGGGGCAAAATCAAATTTTCATCTGCACCGCCCATGGCGACAGCACTAGCCATGTGGCCCTTAATCCTGAGGCTCACAGACCCCCCTGCAACAAAAGTAGTATAATAAAGACAGTAGTTGGCAGTAATGTCAAAAATTAAAAATGACTACATTAATCAGCTCTGGTTGTTTACAGAGGGTTTCCTTTAACATGCAATGTTTCCTTTGTCTTGAAGGGTGTTGACTTTATCATGTGTTTCCTCTACTTTACAGATTGTTTTTTGTACCTCACAGGTTGTTTCCTCTACCTTACAGGGTATTTCCTCAGCCTTACAGGTTGTTTCCTCTATCTTGCATGGTGTTTTCTCTACCTTACAAGGTGTTTCCTCTACCTTACAAAGTGTTTCCTCTACCTTACAAGATGTTTCCTCTACCTTACAAAGTGTTTCCTCTACCTTACTGGGTGTTTTCTCTACCGTACTGGGTGTTTTCTCTACCGTACTGGGTGTTTTCTCTACCGTACTGGGTGTTTTCTCTACCGTACTGGGTGTTTTCTCTACCGTACTGGGTGTTTCCTCTACCTTAAAGGGTTTTTCCTCTACCTTACAGGGTGTTTCCTCTACCTTACAGGATGTTTCCTCTATGTCACAGGGTGTTTCCTCTGCCTTGTGTTTCTCTACCTCACAGGTTGTTTCCTCTAACTTACAGGGTGTTTCTCTACCTCGCACTGTGTTTCCTTTATCTCACAATGTGTTTCATCTACCTCACAGGGTGTTTCATCTACCTCACAGGGTGTTTCCTCTACCTTACAGGGTGTTTCCTCTACGTTACAGGGTATTTCTTTCAACTTACAGGGTATTTCCTTTATCTTACAGGTTATTTCCTCTACTGTGCTTGATGTTTCCTCTATCTTGCAGGTGTTTTTCCTCGAACTTGCAGGTTGTTTCCTCTAACTTCCAATCTGCTTCTTCAACCTTACACATTTTCCCTTTACTGTGCGAGTTTTTTTTTCTTAATATGCATACTTTGATTCTTCTGCATTATGTTTAGTTAGTTAGTTAGTTAGTTAGTTAGTTAGTTAGTCTTTCCTCTTGTGTCGAGTGCGGCACATAGGGCAGAGGTCGTGACTCTCCATGCACGGCGGTCCGTTGCAATCCGTTGTAGGTCTTGGATGTTTGAGTGGCCCATGAGCGAGCCTTCCCTGATGATTATGTTTAATTCAGCATATTTTCCATCTTTGCTTAATTCACCTTTTATACTAATTATTGATCATATCTAACATGTGTTACATTGCATGTGTATTTGCTTTCAGTGTTCACAAGAAGTTCAAAGCCTTAGCTCCAGAACTAGTAATAGCTGATAAAAATGCCAAATTGCCGTTGTCAAAAATTAAACAGTTCCCTGAACTGAAGGTAAATGTTCCTTTTTTCCCTTAAATTTGTGTGTATATATATTTTTTTATTATAATTGTTATTATTATTATTATTGCTTTCAGTTTATTTAGACCTATTTTATTAGTTCACAATTTAAACAGAAACTTCAATATTTTAATATTTTCACTTCATTACCACTCAACTCTTTCTAATCCAGGCATTTATTACTTAAAGCTTTTTAATAAAGCACGTTTATTTGTCAGTATGGGGCAGTCACAGGTCGACCCAGCTTAAAATGGGTACCAGGATTATGTCCTGGGGATGTAAAGACGACCGACGTAATGCTGACCATATCACCCACCTTGTGCTGATTGGTCTGTAAAAATATGGATGCTCTTCCCATATGCCCGATATGCCTAAAGGCGGGAAAAGGGATCTTTACTTACTTACTTTTAGTTGTCATCGGGTGATACAGACGAGTTAAAACAAACACTTATGAGCCAAAGTTGCTGTCCTAATAGTTGTCATATGACAGATTATAGTTTTGAAAAAAATAAATAATGCAAAGAATTAAAGTACGACGGGCTACAAGTGAAAATCTTAAATATAAGATTTTAAAAAGTGGCAGTAACCTTGCCATTGTCTTGTAACCTGTCAGTTTTGTTGTTAAGGATGTCAGGAGTGTGACTTGATATCACGGTGCAGACAAACACAGTGATGTCACAATGACAGGTGGCTAACCCACTTTTGACTTTCACCAGAGAGGAGCAGTGTTCTGTTATCCATTGTTTCAGTATGGTGAGCACACGTGACAGTTCAGCAAGTGTAGAGTGACATGGGAAGTTTCAGATTGGCGTGACTTCTGTGACAAACTGTTCATGACCGGGTCAGGCGCACCGATACAGAAGTTACGCTGTTTTAAATCTTGCTGCACTGGCAATCATGCATTACCATACGGGGCCTTCATTCGCTGATGAGTTTATATCGATTTCAGCCCTTCACTGATTAAATAATAGATAACAGAAAGCTGCTTCTCTTTGACGCTTATCAAACATGTGGCAGCCATCTTTAAACCGTCATTGTCTTGCTGTTGGTTGTTTTTGTTTATCGGCTGTAAACCCTGGCGGAAAGACCTGGTTGTTCATCCATTTCTAAACTTTGGCTTTGTTCCAGGAACTGAGTTTTGCATGTTTATCAGTTTTACAGATCTTGCTTATTTGTATGCAGAATGTTGGTTCCTTGCCTCTCAGGCAGATACACTTCAACTTTGAAGGAAGCCCCCCCCAATTAGTCAACTCTTATGACATGCTTGTTGGGGAGGCAGGATGTCTTTTCTTGTTTTCCCCCACAGTGGGACCCCAGAAACCACATGAGGAACTTTCATTGTGATGTCACATGCTTAACACTCTTGACATTCTTAGCAACAGCATTAAGCCGCTACAGGACAATAGTATGGTTTTTGTAATTTCACTTTTAAGGTTTTCATTTAAAGCCTCCTGATAGTTTCCAGATCTAAATTTTCATCACATTTATGTGAAACTTCTAATCTGTTCATGTAAATTGTTGCGTGATTGTTATTCGACATATGCTTTGTTAATATAAATTTCTGTAACCTATGGTGCCATTTCATTTTAATTCTGTTCGTATTCCATAGTTGTGGATTTCAAGCTGTACGATAGACATGGCCAATAGGACACCTTTTTTTGGGGGTGCCTAATTGGCCATGTTCTTAGTGCACTTGTATACATGGCAAGGCGCACACGCCGTCTAGAGGTGACAGGTTCATTTCCTGGCACAGTAACTATAGCTTTCGATTTTTATGTTGTCTAGTGTGTTCTTCTATCTTTCTACTTCTTTCTATGAGTACCGATCAATACACTTTATGTTACTCGATTAAGTCATAATCTGTTCACGGAGAGGTATTTTTCTCATGTTATTTTCTTCCAGGTGAATCCTTTCAAGGATCAGATCTGTAAAGTGTTTTCATCCTCTGACGATGGCATGACTTTTGAGGATTTCCTGGACATGATGTCTGTGTTCAGCGATGGGGCACCCAAAAACGTCAAAGTTGAATACGCATTTAGAATTTATGGTCAGTAACAAAATTGTTTTTTAGTTTAGTTGTTATTGCTCAGTTTAAAAAGAAAAAAAAGTAAAGATCCCTTTTCACTCCTTTAGGCTCTTTGGGCATATGGGAAGAGCACCCATATTTTTACAGACCAATCGGCACAAGGTGGGTAATGTGGTCAGCATTAGGTCGGCTGTCTTTACTTCCCCAACACAGCCATCCTGGTACCCATTTTAGGCTAGGTCGACCTGTGATGCCCCATACCATGATACAAATCCACGCAGCCAGCTGTGGGTATGTTGGAATTACAAGTCAGACTCGCAACGCCTAAGCCACCTACGCCGCTCTTATTACTCAGTAGCCATGCATAAATATGTACGTATATAAAGAGATTTGTTACTTATGTTACATGATTTAAAGTATTTAATTTGCCATTTAAATTTGTTTGCGAATCTAACTAGAAGACTGTTAGTTTCAACTCTTCAGTCTTCTGTATTGACATTCAAGTAACCAGAGTCACACATTAAACATAACTTTTAGAATGATGTTGGTATAGAGACTTTCTTCCAGACATGGTGTTTAAGTACCATTTTCATCATCATCATCATCATCATGTCCTGTTGTGCCATAATGTGTCACATAAGGCTCGCAGTCTTTTTCTCCATTCTGTCCTGTGCAATCTCTATCCTGCACAATCTCTAACCTGTGCAATCTATAACCTGTGCAATCTCTATCCTGTGCAATCTCTAAACTGTGCAATCTATAACCTGTGCAATCTATAACCTGTGCAATCTCTATCCTGCGCAATCTATAACCTGCGCAATCTATAACCTGTACAATCTCTAACCTGTGCAATCTCTAACCTGTGCAATCTCTAACCTGTGCAATCTCAAATCTGTGCAATCTCTGTCCTGTGCAATCTTTAACCTGTGCAATCTCTAACCTGTGCAATCTCTATCCTGTGCAATCTATAACCTGTGTAATCTCTATCCTGTGCAATCTCTAACCTGTGCAATCTCTATCCTGCGCAATCTATAACCTGTGCAATCTCTAACCTGTGCAATCTATAACCTGTGCAATCTCTGTCCTGTGCAATCTCTAACCTGCGCAATCTCTAACCTGTGCAATCTCTAACCTGTGCAATCTCTAACCTGTGCAATCTCTATCCTGTGCAATCTCTAACCTGTGCAATATCTAACCTGTGCAATCTCTATCTTGTGCAATCCCTTCATTGTTATGGATGGAATTCAGTTCAGGACCTTTAGCCTCTCTCACCATCAGTCATTATAAGGAATCTTCCTTCCTCAATCCGTTTATTTCCCATTTTAGTGCCTGTTTCATTATTTTCTGCTCATTTGTTCTCAGAACATGTCCAGTATAACGCCATCTTCTTTGTTTTCCATCTGTTGTTACCAGTGGTTATTGCTTCACCCTTCTTGAATTCATGAATGTATGCGTCTGTGTCCTTGTGTATGTGTGCGAATGTGTGTGTGTTCGTGCGTATGTCCACGTGTATGTTTTAGTGTGAATTGGTCTGTGTGTGTTTAAGTGTGCCTCTTTGTTGTGTATGTGTGTCTGCGTGTGTGTGTGCGATTGGATACATGTAGCTGTGTATATGTGACTGTGTATATGTGTTTGTCTTCATGTGTGTGTGTCTCGGTGTTTTTCTGCATATTTGATGTTACTGTGTGTATATCTTCGGGTGTGTCTGTGTGTGTCCCCGTATGTGTTTGTCTGCATGTTTGCCTGTGTATGTTTATGTGTTTTATCTGCGGGTGTGTCAATGAGGCTGTATGTCTGTATCTCTGTATGTGGGTGTCTGTATGTCTGTCTGCGTGAGTGTATGTGTCAGCATGTGTCTGTCTGTCTGTGCATGTCTGTGTGTTTCTCTGTGTGTATTGTGTGTGCCTCTTTGTTGTCTTTATCTGTCTGCATGTCAGAGTATATGTCTGTGCGTTCTGAATATGTGTGTCTGCGTGTGTATTTCTATGTGTTCGTATGTGTATGCATTTATGCGTGTGTTGTCTGTGTGGGCATGCTTTATTAGTAAAATGCAACTGCTGTGCGAAAGATGTTTGACTGGAAGGGCTGAATGTAAGACGGGCCTGCGTGCCCAATTTGTGACCCTTTGAAAATAAAGTTTGTTCATGCGTTCATCCCATGTTGTGTTCAAATTTTTCCTCAGGCTTTTGTTTTCAGAAACTTTCGCTCCATGTCTGTAGTGGCTCTTCACCTTTCACTGACATGAGTTTGAAATAACAATAGAATTGAAATTTGGTAACTTGGTTTTAAAACTATACAGTTGATAGTGACTAATCTTTGACACTAATATACATGATTGCATGACCTTGGAGTAAAGCATGCTGAAGCTCGCTGTGCTGTCTTTGAGACCAAGCTAGGAGACATTATTACCAATTCCTCACAGGATCAATCAGTATAGATACCTTAGAGTGGCTGCTGTATCGGAGGACTGAGCACGCTGGGGATGTCCAGTGTGCAGTGCACAGCAATTGTTATAACATAACATAACATAACATACAGTTTAAAGTTCCATATATAAAGTTCAGGCTTGTAAAAACTGCTGACGCCTTGCCAAGTATTCCAGCAAGGGTACAAAAGGAGAGAACAATGATGGATGATGCAGTTTCTGGGAAATGAGGCGGAGGCTGACCTCTGTGAACGTGAATATAGGACATTGATAATGCATTGGCTATGAAAGCACACAGGGCTGGAGATTTGGCTACAGATAGAGTGTAAAGACTTTCAGGCGTGCCATGAAGACAGCAATGTTCTGTAAAGGACGTGCTGATGGTTGATGATGATGATACAGAAATAAACACAGGAGGTACTCGGGCGTACGGAAAGTTAAAGTCGAGAGAATTGATTTCATTGCTCTGGGTTTAAACAGTCTCTCCCCAATGAACAGCCAGCCCCCTGCTGAAACTGTTGCACAAATGTATACTGTGTTACAAAGGTAACAGATTACAGTTTTCTCAAGTACTATACTGCAAATGTATCAGAGTACAGATCTGACTAGATAGCTCTGTGCCTTAGAAGAGGACACAATCGACTTCGCAGCCACATGTACACAAAATTTAAAATCGGCAAATCAGCCATGTGCACATGTGGACTGACACCTGAGACAACAGATCATGTCCTCCTAGACTAGACAACATTGCAGATATAGATAATTTATTTCAAGCAAATAAAAGAAGAAGAAGAAGCAGCAGCAGGAAGAAGGAGGAAGAAGAAGGAGAAAGAAGAGGAGAAAGAAGAGGAGAAAGAAGAGGCGAAAGAAGAGGAGAAAGAAGAAGAAGGATGATGATGATGATGACCAGATAATGTTCTGAGAAGTAAAGACACCCTGGGCAGTGTTGATCACATTATCACCTGCTGAGTGCTGATTGGTCTATAAGAATAGCCTCATTTGCTTGATGTGCCTCGTATAATTAAAAAAAAACAAATTTGAAAACTATAGGCCTGTGATATGTATCACCATTTTGGTGTGGTAAAGGGGCTTATGAGTTCAGTGACCTCTAAGATATATACCAGCCAACAGTAGCTTAGCTACTTGTAGGGTCACCTATGTTGACCAGATCAAGTGATAGGAGCAACACTAGTAGAGGTAATCCAGTAGTCTTGAATGTGGACTGATCAAGTCAAAGGCAATGAACATTTGAAAACAAATGCTAGTTGAAAGTAATGAGCCTGAGGTTAGATAGAGCAGTGCAGATGAACTCCCTACATGATGATATCTCATTGTCAGTGTCTTGTTTAGAAAACTGGAGATGAGCTGATGACATAGTGTTACCAGCAGAAAGTGAGCGCGAGTTACAGGACCTAGTGGATTAAGGTAATAGGTGGAGTGCAGGGTATTCTTTTTATAATCAACATTTGAGAAACAAAACACAAAAACTATCATAATTAACAGTGGAAAAGAGTGACCAACAGTGAACATTACAGTAAATGGTGAGGTATTAAATACAGTGAGAAGTTTCTCCTGTCTTGGACACAGAATAACAGATGGAAAAAGTGAAACAGAAATCAAAAAGAAAATAAGAATGGATAAAACTATCTTGATTTAGATGCCAACATTATTAGAAAGATGAACAACAAATTAAAAGTTAAAATCGTCAAATGTAATGAATACTCAAGCCTGCCATATGGTGTAGAAACTTGGACAATGAACAGGCAACTAAAAAATAGAATTCAGTCTCTGGAAATGTGGATATACAAAAGAGTAGGTCACATTTCATGGAAGCAAGAACAATCAAGTACGGAGGTTCTCGAGATGCTGCAAATTAAAAGAGAGCTACAGAAAGAAGTAAGAAAGGGACAACTGAAATATTTTGGCCATATTAAAAGACATAACACTTCTTTAAAAGCTATACAGGAGGGACAAGTCGAAGACCAGAGTGCTAGAGATAGACATTGATGCAAGTGGGAGGTTTACATCTAGAGTTAGATGAACAGCATTCTAGGAGAGCTTACATCTGTGACAAGAGACAGAGTGTTGGAGATTCATTATGGTCAACCTTTATTGTGGAGATGACACCTCATTGATTTATTGATTATTAGAAAATATAAACAATATTTTCAAAATCTTTCAGGTTAAAATCATCTGCTGTGATGCCATGGTTGTTTGTTTGTTTGTGTGAAATTTAGTATCTCAGTGGTGTAACAGTAACTACTGGTACCAGAATTACCAACAAAAAAGGTTCATTTTCTGTCTCCTCAGATTTTGATGGAGATGATTTGATCTCCGACTCAGACCTGAAGATGGTGATTGAAAGACTGGTTGGGGAGAACCCGTTGACAAATGATGAGTTGCAGCAGCTGATAGATAATGTAAGCTGTTGTTTTAGTTTATGATTTCCTTGTTCTTTTTAGTGTTTACTGGCTGTTCATTCTGGCAGAAAGTTCTGGCTGTTCATCTACTTCTGGACTTTTGTCTTGAGTTTTGTGTGCACGTCCATTTTACAGATCTGACTTATTTGTGTGCAGACTATTGGTTCCTCTCCTCTCAGGCAGATAGACTTCAAAGGAAACACCCTAAATTAGTCGCCTTCTATGATATGATTATTAGGTGGAGTGGGACTAGTCATCCCCCAAAATTGGGTTCCAGGACCCACACAGGTAGTTTATCAGTATTGGCATAAGTCTGTCACCTTTCTTTTTATTTCAGAGTGGAGCAAATGTTAGGAGGAGCGGCTGGCCAAATGATTAGAACGCTGGGCTTTCAAGCGGGAAACCCTGGTTTGAATCCTCGCTAAGGCTTGGGATTTGTTCTGTTAGGGGCAAAATAAAATCCTCAGCTGCACAGTCTTAACGAAACACAAGCCATGCGGCCATACATCCTTAGGCTCAAAGACCCCCCCCCCCCCCCCCCACCTCCCACCTACATTACTGAAGTCGTAGGATAAAGGCAGTAATTGGCAGTTTTTGTGTGGCAAATGTTAGCAAATAATCTATCATATTCTTTAAACCTCAGAGTGAAGCAGATATTAATCATCAGTCCCATAACACTGTGTATCTTTGGGTCACCAGCTGCTGTTGAGAGTCTAATCAGTTCCTTCCACCTCATTAGTTAAATGCAGTGGACCTAAGTTTGCCTGTCTGAGGCTTGTCCATTTAGCCACATTCTATATGATTGTCTTTTTTGGTCTAAATCTTCTCCTCCCTTCTACTTAACACTGCAGTATTGTTTAGGAGGTGCTGGCAGACGTTGTTACATGTCTGTACCTTTGCATTTTCCATCTTTTCACAGATCTTAAAAAAAGGTCCATTGTTACCATTGAGTGATGATACACTAATCTTGTCATTAGTGATATGGTCTCTGTATGATACACCAAGGATCTTTTGAAATGATCTAATTTCCAATGCTTTTATATGCATTTCAAGTGTGGATGTTAAGGTCCATGTTTCACAGTTGTACTTCCCTCGAAGTCAGAGTACATCTGCCCGTGAGACAGGGAACGGCAAAAGCCAGTAAAACGGTTGTACACGCAAAAACTCAGGTCCAGGTAAAAGCCAAAAGTCCAAGCGGGCGATTAACAAGGACCTTTCGCCAGAATTCACAGCCGGTGAACGAAGAAGAAGAACAGCTGTATTTATTTAAATTTGACAAATAAGTACTTATGTCTGTCCCAGAGGGAATATTCACAGTGTCATGAACAAGTAACATCCTGGAAACTTTTTTTGTTTGTTTTGAGTGGAGGGTTGATGGATCCACAAACCAAGTGCAGAGAGAAATCTGTATCAACATTTCTTTTGTCATTCCTGCAGTATTTGAACTTTTTAGCCATTAAAGAATTGTGGTTGCAGATGATGATGAAATTTCAAAATAGCTTCCTGTCCAGATTTCGAGGAATATTTCACAAAGCGAAGCACATCTACTATTGAAATAACAATACAAAATAATGTGACAACTTTTTAGTTTTCTGCAAATTTATTAAAATACAGTACTGACAATTTGCAATCTGTGTGCGTTCAATTCAGCTATTTACATACAAAATCAAGCCATTGTAGGCTGTTGTTTTGAAATTTAAACAGACTAACTGGTTAAAACAAAGGTATTGTCCCATGCATGACTTGCAGATAACTTCATATGTGAAGTAACTTGACTCAGGACTCGACTTGGAAGCATTCTTAGTTACTTGAGTCTTGACTTGGGACTTGGTGGCAATGACTTGGGACTTGGTGGCAGTGACTTGGGATTTGGTGGCAATGACTTGGGACTTGGTGACAGTGACTTGGGACTTGGTGGCAGTGACTTGGGACTTGGTGACAGTGACTTGGGACTTGGTGGCAATGACTTGGGACTTGGTGACAATAACTTGGGGCTTGGTGGCAATGACTTGGGACTTGGTGACAGTGACTTAGGACTTGGTGGCAATGACTTGGTGGCAATGACTTGGTGGCAGTGACTTGGGACTTGGTGACAGTGACTTGGGACTTGGTGGCAGTGACTTGGGACTTGGTGACAGTGACTTGGGACTTGATGGCAGTGACTTAGGACTTGGTGGCAATGACTTGGTGGCAATGACTTGGTGGCAGTGACTTGGGACTTGGTGTCAGTGACTTGGGACTTGTTGGCAGTGACTTGGGACTTGGTGACAGTGACTTGGGACTTGGTGGCAGTGACTTGGGACTTGGTGGCAATGACTTGGGACTTGATGGCAGTGACTTAGGACTTGGTGGCAATGACTTGGTGGCAGTGACTTGGGACTTGGTGGCAGTGACTTGGGACTTGGTGGCAGTGACTTGGGACTTGGTGGCAATGACTTGGGACTTGAACGGTGATGACTTAGTCCAACCTCTGACTACTGCTAACCCTCCTTATTTGTCTTGCTGCAACTGTTTTTTTTTTCTGTCATCATTTTCTACTTCTTTATTCTTCCTTTTCACTTACTCTGTTTCCTCCACCTCTTTACTGATCCTCCTCTTTCTTCTTCCATTGCTTCCATCATTTTCTTCATCTTCCTTTTTCTCTGGTTACCCTTTACCTTCCTCTTGTCTCTGTCACCTTCCCCCTCCTCTGCTCCTTCCTCTTGTTCACTCTCTCGTCCTCCTAGTTGTTCAAGTTGTAAACTGCATGCATTTCTCTCCCTTAGATCATGGAAGAAGCAGACCTTGATGATGACAAGACCCTGTCGTTTGCTGAATTTGAGCATGTGATATCAAAAGCTCCTGACTTTGTAAAGTAAGCACGCTTCTTAACAGTTTAAGTAGATTTTTTTTCTTATTTGTGTTCTCCAACTGTAACTCTGTCACAACGTTCTGGTTATTCGTCCATTTCTGGACATTAGTCTTGTTCCAGAACTTGGGTTTTCCATACATGTTCTTTTACAGATCTGGCTTATTGGTATTATGACTGTTGGTTCCTTGCCTCTCAGGCAGGCGCACTCCGTTTTTGAGGGAAACATCCCTAATAAGTCGAATTTTACCACATGGCTGTTGGGGTGGGGTGGAGGGTCTATTTCTTTTCCCAACAATGGGACCCCCAGAACCTGTGATTTGAAAATAAGTATATAATATTTAACTTGTTACGAATGTGTATTTATATTACTCTTCCATATGGTTTTATTGTAAAAATAATGTCAACATATTATGATCTTGTAAACTTTGCTTAGTTTATAGGTAACAACCCAGCACAAAAAACTGCAGCTTACATGGTAACTGTGTGGTGCCACAATATAACTGTTTTATACCCATAACTGGGGCATCTGCCAGTTGCCACTGTTGGATTTGAATCTAAAAGGGGCCATTTAAGTCACTGGGTGTCAGTCAGTCAGTCAGGCATCACTTCCAGAGGGAACACATAAAACAGTTTTTGAAGCTTCCCCATGTGGGTTGCAGGGTCTCATTATGGGGAAAGCAAAAATAAACCCACTGACCCCCCCCCCTTTCTCCAACAAGCATGTTGTAAAAGTGTCTACTAATCGGGGCTTCCTTCAAAATCGAATTCGAGAGACAAGAAACCAACAGTATGCTGATCTAAATTCTTGATTGATTCTTTCAATCCTTTAAGCACAAGCAGCATTTCACAGGATGAAGAGTATTGTGTGCACATATCTGTATTATGTGGGGGTGATAAAAAGAGTTCTATGAGGGGACGGGGGTCTAAAAACCATGGAAATTTCTGGAAACAAGTCATGAATAATTCAGACAACCGCTGGCACTCATTAACCCACCCTAAATGTTGGGTGACCATTGTACAGCGAGGAAAGCCTATGAGCCGAACCTCCTACTAAGATAGATGTCTTTTGATTGAGAATCCTACTGAATAGCAACAGCAGGATCAGACTGCTACAGTCATCTATCCTAGAGAGAGGATTCACGTCTTATTCTCAGTCAGAATGCGTCTGCCTGATAGGCAAGGAAATCGATTACGTAACCACACGTACACAAAATTCAAGATAGGCGTATCAGCCATGTGCACCTGTGGAAAGGTGCCCCAGACAGCAGAGCATGTACTCCAGGACTGCATGATTTTGACACATTAAGGCAAACCTTTTGGCCAGAAAGAACAACAGTGGAACGTAAACTCTATGGACCACTGAATGAACTAACGACGACAGTGAAATTTATACAAGAGACAAAACTGCTGATATAGACAACTTATTTCAGGCGAACGAAAGAAGAAGAAGAGGCAAGGAAATAACAGACTGCGGAGATCTGTAAAATGGATGCACACACAAAACTCAGTTCCTAGAACAAAGTCCAGAAATGGAGAGACTACCAGGGTTTTCCACCAGAGTTTACAGCTGGTAAACACAAACAAACAAACAATGGGGCTAGCATCAAAAGGAATTCTTTACCTAAAAATTTTGTTTAAAAATATTATTTAGATTTTAAAAAAGTCAGGAGATGTGAACCAGCGTCATTGCACACGGTTATAAACCATAAGGGCTCTGCCACCAGTACGGATAAGAATTGTCCGCATGTGTCACCGTTCGCACGTAACGCTGTAGCTACAGCGACGTTCCTCCATTTACCCCAGAGTGTCAACTCTGGTACCCATTTCCTAGAGGCTGGGTGAACCCCGGGAGCCGCCCGGTTTTGAATACCCACCATGGGCTGCAGCGAGTCGCAGCTGGATTTGAAAGCGAGCCTATTATCGACTGCGCTAATGCGGCCCCGAATTATTTAGATGATCATGCCTATTGTTTTTTCTTATGTTTCCAGCTCTTTTCGCATCAGAATATGAGATTGTGGAGAAGAGAACCTGTGAATCAGCCACAGCGAGCAATCAGATTTGAATGCAGCTATAAACAGTTCCAGAATTTTTTAAACTTCGAGCAGCATTTTAACTTCTAGTTTGTTTCAGCAATTAACATGTCCAGTCTTCCTGTGGTATTATATATTTACATAATTGTTTACTAATTAAAGTTCATTTTGATGGAATTGAGATATGTTCATTCATCAGATAAATTATACAATAAATTTGTAATGTTTATTTGCAGTATTCATACTGATACTTCCTAATCTTCTTTGTTGATTAGTGCAGGGAAGGCCTATTACATTGTTGACCTTTTATGTAAATTTGTGCCTGTGAACTTTGAACACATACAGAAATGACAGCTAGTTGTGTATTGGGGATAAATCCAACTAAAAAACATGCACCAGGAAATATTTTAGTAAAATAAAGTTAGCTAGTATTACACATGATTTGTCAATAAATAAAGGACAGAACCATACACACAAGAGAGCCTCAAACACATGAAAAAACAGTTCCTTGTTTTTTTTAGTTCTACCTTGTTTGTACAATCTATCAGACACCATGGTGCATTGGAAACTATGTAACCTTTAAACACAGGGAAAACCAAAAATTGAAAACGCAGTGGAGTGGTACAGACATGTAGCAAGAAAAGCCTCTTTATAATGCTACTACAGGAATCAGTAGGGACAAAAGGCATGGGAACAGGAAAGACTTGGGTGTAGAATGTGCTCAAGGGGTCGGCTTCGGACATGCGAAAACATCAGATCCATTTGCAATCCATTGTTTTCCCTTTTTGTGGCTGGCTTTGGCTTTAGAGAGTCAAGGGTCCTGATCAGACAGTTAAAAGCAACTGGTTACTTATGACGTGTGGTGTTTTGGAGCAGAAAGAATCCTTTTTTTAAAAACATTAAATATGTCTCATCAAAAGAAAATTTTTATAATTTATTGCACTTGTCTGTGATTGTTATTTATTCCCATTTATTATTATTATAGATTCCAAGGCCCTGTTACAGGATAAGCAAGAGTAGACCCACTGTCTGTCCAAAAGTATGTCGTAAGAATTGACTGAATTGGAGCTTTGTTCAAAGTCAGGGTGCATCTGCATGAGAGGCAAGGAACCAACAGTCTTCATAAGTCAGATCTGGCAAGCAGATGTGCGTGCAGCACTCAAGTTCTGGAAGAGGACTGCAGTCCACAAGTGGACGAACAACCAGAACTTTCTGCCAGAGTTTACAGCTGCTAGAAGAAGAAGATTATTATTTAAATAGTATGGAATCTAACCAATCATAATCTCTGTTTATTATCCTGATCTGATATATGCCACATAAAATTACTGCCAGAATGATCAAAGTTTAGGTTTTCAGCGTTAAATAGGAACTGGGGTTAGATGGTCGCCTGCGTTTAAGATCTTTTATTCAAAATTTCAGGGCCCAAATTTTTTTAACCCTTGAAACTTTTTAGGTCGACCCGCCAAAAAAAGGATACGAAATGTTGTGGAAAAGAAAGTTGGCTGGGAGGATGCTGACCAGTCATACAGGACATGGATTAGCCATAAATGCTGCAGATTGTCTTAAAGGGCATGGGAAAATTAGCTTAAAGGGTTTTTAATTAAAACAATGTCACACACAAGGGCTTCCCGCGGCTCAGTCCTTGAGGGAGCAACCACTCGAGGGGATTTTAGACTGTTTCCCCTGAGGGTTGGTTTTAAGACTTTATTTTTGGGTCCCGTGCGGCATA
>CAJHNH020003178.1:75000-79799 GCA_905116865.2 Candidula unifasciata | reverse complement strand
GTATGTATGTATGATTAGTATGTATGATGTATGTATGTATGTATGTATGTATGTATGTAGTATGTATGTATGTATGTATGTATGTAAGTATGTCCTATGTGTGTGGCTGTGTGTGTATCTGTGTCTGTCCGTGGCTGTGAGTGTCTGTGTGTGTGTGGCTTTGTGTGTATCTGTGTGTGTCTCTGTCAGTGTGTCTATTATATAATGTCTGCGTGTATCTCTCTGTGTAGGTTTAAGCGTCTGCGAGTATGTGTGTGTGTATTTCTGAGTGTTGCGTATGTCTATGTGTGTGTCAGTGTGTTTCCCTGTCTGCGTGTGTGTATGTGTTTGTGGTGTGCCTGTGACTGCATGTGTGTGTGTCTGTGTGGGTTTATGTTTTTGAGCGCCGGTGTGTGTGTTTGTATGGGTCTTTTTGTGCGGCTACGTGTGTGCATGCAAGGATGTGTGTTTGTATGGGTTTACATTTGTGTGCGTCGGTGTGTGTGTGTGTGTGTGTGTGTGTGTGTGTGTGTGTGTGTTTGTATTGGTTTTTTGTCCGGCTAAGTGTGTATGTATGTGCTTGTGTGTATATATGTTTGTGTCTTTATGTGTAAGGGTTGTATGCGAGTGTGTTTTAGAGCGTGTGACTGTGTGTATGAGTGTGTGTGTGTATATATGTATGTGTGTATGTATGTGTGTGTGCGTGTTCGTATGTATGTGGATGTATGTGTATATTGGGTGCCTATGTGTGTAAGTGAGTGAATGGGTTTGCGTTTGTATGTGGCTGTGTGTGTTCGCGCGCGAGCGTGCGCACAACATATTTCACCACCCATGCTTTTGTTTTTGACTTGATATTCATAATATGCATATTATTACATGAACATAACATGCTTTATTGATGAGATACAATTCTTGTGTGAAAGATGGGAGTTTGAAAGGGCCGAATGTAAGACAGGCCTGCGTGCCTAAATTGTAACCCTTTGAAAAAAAAAGTTCGTTTGTTGGTATCTATCTATCTATCTATCTATCTATCTATCTATCTATCTATCTATCTATCTATCTATCTATCTATCTATCTATCTATCTATCTATCTATCTATCTATCTATCTATCTATCTATCTATCTATCTATCTATCTATCTATCTATCTATCTATCTATCTATCTATCTATCTATCTATCTATCTATCTATCTATCTATCTATCTATCTATCTGTCTGTCTATCTATCTCTATCTATCTATCTATCTGTCTGTCTGTCTATCTATCTGTCTGTCTGTCTATCTATCTATCTGTCTATCTATCTCTCTATCTATCTATCTATCTATCTATCTATCTATCTATCTATCTATCTATCTATCTATCTATCTATCTATCTATCTATCTATCTATCTATCTATCTATCTCTATCTATCTATCTCTATCTATCCATTTCTCTGTCTGTCTATCTGTCTGTCTGTCTGTCGGCTGTCTGTCTGTCTGTCTGTCTGTCTGTCTGTCTGTCTGTCTGTCTGTCTGTCTGTCTGTCTGTCTGTCTGTCTGTCTGTCTGTCTGTCTGTCTGTCTGTCTGTCTGTCTGTCTGTCTGTCTGTCTGTCTGTCTGTCTGTCTGTCTGTCTGTCTGTCTGTCTGTCTGTCTGTCTGTCTGTCTGTCTGTCTATCTATCTATCTATCCGTCTATAAAAAGTTTAGGTTTGCCTCCGAATAGGTCATCTAAACATTTTTCATTTTCTCGGCAAATTGCCAGTTCTATCACTTAGGCTCAGCAACCAATTTCACGTTTTTGGTGGATTTACAGTAATTCGCAAAGATGCAATAGGAAAATTAGAGACAGGCATAGCAGTTTATATTTCGATTAATTTCAAAAATTCTGGTAGATTTAATCGAGAATTTGAAACTATTGACTGTGTCTTGCTAAAGATCAAGCCGTTAAACCAACAATAGCTTTTCATTTGCTATCTGTATCTAAATGCTAGTAAAGACAAATTTGCAAAATGCGCAGCGGGACCATGTTGTCAGCTTCCTGAACCGAACGATGCTATAGCCTACTGGACGAAAATAGTATATAGTGTGATTGATAAACATGTGCCAATTAAAGAACTTAGAGTAAAACATCAAACGAAATCCCATCAATTCCGGCTGCTGTCACAACCTTGGCACCACGGCTGCTGTCTGCCGGCTGCTGCCAAACCTTGCACTGGCTGCTGCCACAAACTTGGCTGTCTGTCACACTTGGCATGATACGGCTAGCACTGATACTGATTCCCCTCCGCTTGCTACTGCAGATCTGTAACATTGCCTGAACTTGTGAGCATGACGAATCTTGGATGCTGGGACTCTACCACTCGAAGATGTTGATACCTCACTTCCATTGATGGTTTTTGTGTGTGCAGTGTTTACATGTGTTTGTATGGATGTATGTGAGTGGGGTGGACTTTTTGTGATGTGGAGTTAAGTAGAGTCAATGTGTATGAGTGGAATTGAAAGGTTTGTTTGTGAAGACCCAATATAAGTATGGTGTTCATGTATTTGTGTATAAATTTATGAAATACTTTTGATAGATTTTCAACTCCAAATTTAGCCCGGGCAGCGCTATTAGGCTATTCTTTTCGATTTCCGACTGCCAAGCGATTTTTGTTAATCGGATGCGCTATCAATACTGACACGGGCGTCCGATCTTACTGCTTAGAGAACCATGGGAAAATTACTAGAAGTTCTACTCGAAAACATCAAAAACCAGCCTTCACTGCTGGACTTGAAACCGGGACCTCTCACAACTCGAGGGCGGATACCATGCCGCGAGATCACGCAGCTCTCCTATGTGACTGGGGTGAAGATATGTGTGGAGTTGATATGTAACAGCTTGTGTAGAGCGTCTAACATTGAGAGGTAGACGTCTATTGACTGTCTCGATGTCTAATCTATCACACAAAGAGATAGATTTAAGTGCTATCATTTTACTGTATATACAGCTGTTGCTATTCGTAACGGATAGAAGTGGGTCCTGTGTGATCTGAATGTGTGTAGTTAGACCCTAGGATAGAGGGACAGACTAACGCGGATGTCGTCCGTCGAACGTACAGGTCATTGGTTGGACGGATTGTTTGTCCGAAACGGACATATTGAGCTGACTGACACGATGGATGAGGACGTACGGACTGATTGAGGACGGATTTATGTGACGAACGGACATATAAGGACACGGTGGACAATATGGAGCTACGAACGGACAGCATGCTGGACGGATGGATCGTCTTCGAGGAAAACGGACATATGAGGGACGGACGGATGGAGACGAACGAACATAATATGGATGGATGATCTTCTATGGAAGATTAGTCTCACAGACTCTCTAGACTTAGACGGAAAGACATCAAACAGACATACAGACAGGTAGACAGAAAGACATACAAAAAAACAGACATACAGAGACAGGTAGACAAAACATAATTTCTTTTTAAAACTGCTATTTGTATGTCTTGATTGTCTGTTTCCATAGTATGGTAATGGGCATATTTGAATACCTACCCGGCATGTCACAGGTCTATTCTAGCTGCCTTCGTTCAGCGCATTCTACTCAGGTATCTATGCTTGTGTTTTGAAAGTTTGCTGGGCTGTCTATCTACCACGGACTGATGAATGCGCTACTAGCTACTAAAAACTGTTATTGCTGCTCTACTACTGCTCCTTACTGTTTTGACATTACGTCAGTATGTCTTCTACATTGCTGCTGCCTACTGCTGTGTCTGTTGCTGCCAATACTACTACATACAGCTACTGCTATACTATAGTTATAACATACCTAATAGCTGATTATACTACTGCTACTACTATTAATGACTACTATATGTCGTCTATCTACCGCATACATATCTACTACGCTGCTGCTGTACTACTACTATACTACACTATTATAGGCAATACTAATGCTGATCTACGAGCTACTTCTGCTACGACTTGGCTGACTACACTATTGCTGTCACTACATAGTAGGTGGTGGATGCTGACATACAGACATGACTACGACTACATGTTCTATGGATATGACAATAGGAAATGTATCGGACATACATACATCACGAACATACATCCATACATCCCTATCTTATTCTTTTTAATGTGGACTATCTCATACTGCTAATTAGATTACATGATCATCTCTCACACAGACACATGGACATACAGACGAAGTACATACAATTCTAAGGACAATCAGAATCTATTTTAAACATTCATCAGGATTATAGCTTGTCCATATATGGAATCATACATATTTGAATACCTACATAGCAGAATGTCTAGACTAGAGACAATAATACATACAGACAGGTATCTACAGCACAGACAGAAAGACATACAGACAGACAAGTACATAGACAGCACATACATACAGACATACAGACATACAGACAACAGACAGACTATACATACAGAACAGAACTAGAGAAGATACTTAACAGAATACATCTACATACTAGAACATACATACAGCATGCAGAGCATACCTACATACTTACATCTACACACACAGACAGCATACTTACATAACATGACAGACAGTGTTTATCCATGTAATACTATACATGCATACAGACATACAGATCTACATGAACATACATACATACATATACAGACAGTACATAACTGCATGCATACGAATACATACATACATACATACACATACATACAATGACTAATGGCAAACAGGACATATTACATAGATACAGACAGACCTACTACATACAGACATACGAAAATAGCAGACATACAGTATACAACTTATACATACAATACAGACATACGCACGACAGACATACATACAGT
>CAJHNH020003178.1:60000-67500 GCA_905116865.2 Candidula unifasciata | reverse complement strand
AAGTTTTTTTTTTCTTGTTGACTCCTGCGTGTAGTCGTGCATTACTGTACAGTAATTACTACCGCTCTCGGGTTGACCCAGTCCAATAAAATTAATAATGGCTAATTTCCGAAATTTTAAAAGAATGGTCTAAAGGAAAAGAGGCGAATGGTAAGTGGAACTATATATATAAAAACAAAACCTACACCCTCATTGAACTGTAATTTACATCTGATGATCCCAGTGTGGGTTCCGGGGCCCTATTATAGGGAAAACAAGATTAGACCTACTGGCTACCTAAAAGCATGTCGAAAAAGTCGACTAACTGGGAGGTACCTTCGAAGTGAATCTGCCTGGGAGGCAAGAAACCAGTAGTCTGCACACAAATGAGTCAGATCTAAACAAAAAACCTACGCATGTTCAACATCCAGGTTCTGGAACAGGCCTGCAGTCCAAAAGTGGACGAACAACCAGAACTTTCCACTAGAGTTTACAGCTGGTGAACGTATAATAATAGGACATCTGATGAGTTAACTGATGAGCTAATTGTCTATGAAACTTAAGCCTTTAAAAAAAGTTTTCGAGAAAAACAATGATGCATTACCTCTGAATGTCAGTCGTATTTATAGTTCTAACCTCAAAACCACGTTTGGAAACACTGAAATCAGTCTTAAACTCTAGAGTAAACCGTCTTTGTGGAGGAAGAGAGTATGGCATCACTCGTCCCGCCTCACAAACCCCACAATATTTGATCCCTTGCAGAGAGAAAGCGTCGTAGCCACAGTTATTCGAATACTTCACATCGAAATCTCTGAAAGAAATAAGTGATGCATCATTATCTTCTTTGTGTAGTTCTTGCGCTGTATAGTTGGCAGTTATGTAATTTGAAATAATGTCAGTTGCAGTATGGTGAGGAAGGAGGGGCAGGGACCGACCAACGCATACATGGGCACAGGATATAAGTGATTTCTTGAGTATGAAAGTACATGAGGCGGGAGAGCTGGCGAGAGACCGAGTTTCTTTCAGGCAGGCTGTGATAAGAGCGACGTTCTGCAAAGGATGATGATGTAGTATGGTGACAAAATATTTATGATGTGAATGAGGTGTCATTCACTGTGTCACTTATCTTTACTTTACTTTTTACTTTTTCCTTCCACGTATGCCGCTAAGCGTTGTGGGGAGATGCAAGTTCCTGTCATAAGCAAGGCGGGCAGCATCTGAAAAAAAGGCCATGCTTTTGGCAGGTTTGGGAGACCCCGTAATCCACCGTTTCCTTGGTCTTAATCCTCTTGCCTTATATCCTGATCTTCTTTGACACAAAATTTGTGATGTTATTTGATCATTTTTCATCCTGTTAGATGTCTAAACCATTTAATTCTTTGATGTTCTATGTATCTAAACATGGCGTAGTTTTGACAGTGTTTGCTAATGTCTATATTCTTTATCCTGTCTAGTCTGGGGTTCGCTGCTTTTCTTAGACATTTCAGACAGGCTTCGATTTTTCTTTCAAGGGTCTTGTAGATTGTCCATGTTTGTCACTGGTAGCAGAGTGGCTGGAGAGAAAATGGTGTTTATCAATTGTCTTTTGGTCTTCATGGTTATATCTGGATGTTTGAGCAGAGGTGATAGTTGGTATGTGACAGCAGATGCTTTCTGTATTTTTGTTTCTATCTCTCTGTCCATTCTTCCATCCTCTGTAAATATACTGCCCAAGTATTTGAACTCTTTTGGCAGCTTGATTTCCCAGTACTTCCAAAATTCAGTGCCTGTGTGTTTCTGCTGATCTTCCGAATTCTGTTTTTTTCTGTACCAATTCTCATAAGAATGTTGTAAACAGCTGTTGTTGAGAGTAGACAGATGTTCTGTAGATTGCATATTCATTTTGATACAGTATGCTTTGATCATCAGCAAAAAGTAATTCGTTTATAGCATACACGTCTGGGTTTGCTGAACAGTGATCTTATCCATGTATGTTATGAAAAGGCTTGGTGACAGTACACATCCTTGTCTGACACCAGTTAGACTTTCAACCATTCAGAAAGGCACATGTTCTTACTGCACTTTACTTTTTTCATAGAGGGCTCTGAGTTGTCTAATAATTGACCCTGCACTCCGTAATCTTAAAGAATTCTCCACAGCACATCTCTGTCTACACGGTCGAATGCCTTCTCTTGATCTACAAAGACCACGTTCATGATGGGACAGTCGCGTTCGAGTGTCTTTTCACAGGCAAATACCTTAGTGCTAGTGCAAATATGGCATCAGTGCAACCTCGCCCTTTCCTGAAACTGAATTGTGCTTTAAATCAGTAGAGGTTCAGACCTTTGCTCTTATCATACCTTCAAAGATCTTTGCATAGCATTTTCCCCACAGACTTAGTAAAGATATTCCTCTATAAGTTCCACATTCTCTCTGTTTCCTTTTTGACCAGATAGGTACTACAACTGATCTTGGCAATGACAACACCTTTCTCTCTGCCCCATGCTCTATTGAAAATTCTCTCCAGCCAGGTGATCATAGTGTCCCCTCCAGTGACCTGAAGGGACAAAGTCCGCATTCCGACAATACCAGTGCTTTGATCTTTTACTTGTTTTGATAACCCGAGTACTTCATCCGCAGGATATGTGGTTTGGAGATGATCTGGAGCCCTTGAAGAAAATTCTGCCACCATCATGTACTCCCGACGGGAGGCTAAGTTCTTTAACTGTCACAAAGACCTGGCAGGAAAAGAAGGATGAGGGGAGGATAACATCCGAGAAGCAGGAGGAGGACAGAGGACTGGAATTAAAAAAAAGCCAGAAGAAAACTGAAGAAAAAGACGTTTTCGTCTCTCTAGTTAGGTAATCTTAAATTGTGTCTTTTGCAGGTAAAGAGACACAAAATTTATAGTGTGGAGTGTATTTGTATGCACGTTGAAAATGTGTTAAGTGCCTACACGTGTATATAAGGTAATGCTTCAAGTTATATGTATATGTAAATGTCGGCGTCTGTAGGGGTTGCGAATGCGATTCAGAATGCCGGGGTGCTGGGTTCGATCCCAGCAGCTGATGATTTGATTTGCGCTGGTTTCAACAGTGGTACCGAGAGCTGACCGTTTAGGAAGCCGTGGCAAGCTATTGAACGCAAAATTTGCCTAGAAAAAACACAACAGTTTTTAAAAAGATGCTGGGGTTGGTTCTGCAACGTCCTGTAAAGAATATGCAACTGTGTGTGTGTGTGTGTGTGTGTGTGTGTGTGTAGTGTGCATGCTTGTAGCGTGCATGTGTGTTATGTATATGAGTTTAGTGTGCACGTGCGTACAGTATGTATGTGTATAATGCGTGTAGTGTGCGTGTAGTGTGCGTGTATAATGCGTGTAGTGTGTATGTTTTTGGTTGGTTTATGTGTACCCAGTCTAGCAAGTAAATAATGAGATCAATTTTATTATGGCCAAAACGAAAACGTCATCCATGAAGCAGAGCATCTCATTCCAACCGGCTCCTTTCATTAATGGCAGCGGTTCTTAGCCTGTGGGTCAATACCCTTTTTTGGGTCGAAGGACCCTTTCATAGTGGTCGCCAAAGACCATCGGAAAGCACATATTTATTACAGTTTTGAAGAAGTAACTAAAATAATTGTATGATGTTTGGAGATCGCCACAGCATGAGGAACTGTATGGAAGGTTCGCCACAACATGAGGAACTGTATGAAACGTTCGCCACAACACGAGGAACTGTATGAAAGGTTCGCCACAGGTTAGCCTGTGGGTCAATACCCTTTTTTGGGTCGAAGGACCCTTTCATAGTGGTCGCCAAAGACCATCGGAAAGCACATATTTATTACAGTTTTGAAGAAGTAACTAAAATAATTGTATGATGTTTGGAGATCGCCACAGCATGAGGAACTGTATGGAAGGTTCGCCACAACATGAGGAACTGTATGAAACGTTCGCCACAACACGAGGAACTGTATGAAAGGTTCGCCACAACATGAGGAACTGTATGAAAGGTTCGCCACAACAGGAGGAACTGTAGAACAGGGTCTCGACATTAGGAAGGTTGAAAGTCACTGATCTATGGTTTGTCAAACTGTAACTCCGCCCTGTCAGCAGACGGCAAGTAAACCACAATTTTGTTTAGCTAGTGAAAGTTGCGTGGCTAAGTTTACTACATGTAGCAAAGACTGTATATTACAGTCTGTTTTAAACTACGAAAAGTGCTCTTGAGGCAGTTGAAATGATGAAGCAAGCTTATGAAAATCAATGTTTATCAAATGTAACATTACATTCATCTGCCCTCCGCCTCATGCCGAACACCGATCTCCGTGTGTCCGTTGTCTGACTTTGGCAATGAGTAAATCATTGCAAACATTAATTGAATGCCCTCGCCTATATTTATCTTTAATATTTTCCATAAAAGTTGTCAGTCATGAATGCTAACTAAATATATGTGCACGAAACAAATATGTATCAGCCGAAAGCTTGTCATATCGGTTCAACTGACGCAGTAACATTTTATCGCAACATCAAGAGAAATAAACAATACATTAAAAATGAGAATTGTCAAATGTTATGTATTCTCAACCTTACTGTATGGCACAGAGATATGGACAATGAACAAACAACTGGAAAATCGTATCAATTCTATGGAGATGTGGATATACAGAAGATTAGGTCGTATTTCATGGAAACAAAAGCTATCAAATACAGAGGTACTGTGGACATTGGGAATGAAAAGAGAGTTGCAAGGTGAAATAAAAAAGAGACAAGTGAAATATTTTGGCCACATTAAAAGACATAACAGTATTGTAAAGATCATCCTATAGGGAAAGGTTCAAGGTAGGCGAGCAAAAGGCAGACAGCGTTACAAGTGGGAGGATAACATCAAGAGATGGACGAACAGCAGTATGAGTGAGTGTACATCAAGGGCAAGAGACAGGGCTTGTTGGAGATCCATTGCAGCCAACCTTCATTGTGGAGACGGCACCTGATTGATTGATTGATTGATATCGCAACCACGCAACGTTCACTAGCTAGCTATAAACAATGTGCAAGAGTGGGGAGGGGGAGGGGTGACTTGTCGTTACATTGTGGCCAGATTATACATAAATGTTGCCATTTTGATAAGGCTATATTTGCCAAACTGTGCACGTGTGTATAGTGTATAGTGTGTCGTGTGTGGATATGTAGTGATGTGTATGTCTGGCTTACACATCTTGGCAGCCTACTCGCTCAGAATGTTAACATTGATCTAGAGATCAATACAAGGAAATCCAAAGCCAGCAGCGCATTTGGTAGACTTCGTACGAAAGTCTGGAATAGAGCTGGCATCAGATCAAAGTGCACAAAGCTGTCGTACTTCCTTTAGCTTTCTATGCATGTGAAACATGGACCGTTTTACCAGCGCTATGCTAATTAGCTGAACCATTTTCACACAGTATGCCTCAGAAAGTTGCTGAACACAAAATGACAAGAGAGGATTCCTAACACTGAAGTCCTTGACAGAGCTGGACTGCCCAGTATTTACTCGATTCTAAAACAATCATAACTTCACTGGGCAGGTCATATAGTGACCATGCCTAATCACCGAATGCCCAAAAAATGTTTTTCTTCGGTGAGCTACTCAAAGAAAAACGCTCTTGTTGCATGACATGGAGGTGTGTCAGCACACAAATTGATACATGATTCAAGATATCGCAGATTGTGGAGCTGCATGTTTGTATGTATGTATGTATGTATGTATGTATGTATGTATGTATGTATGTATGTATGTATGTAGGTGTATGGATGTATGTATTATGTAATGTATGTACGTCTGTATGTAGGTATGTATGTATGTATGTATGTATTGTAATGTATGTAGGTAGATGTATGTATTATGTAGGTATGTATGTATGTATGTAGTATGTATGGATGTAATGTATGGATGTATGTATGTAGGTATTATGTATGTAATGTATGCGATGTATGTATGTATGTATTGTAGGTATGTACGTATGTATGTAGTATGTATGTTTGTATGTGTATGTATGTATGTATGTATGTATGTAGTATGTATGATGTATGTCTGTATGTAATGTATGTATGGTATGTCATGGATGTATGATATGTAGGTATGTATGTACGTAGGTATGTAATGTAATGTATGTATGTATGTATGTATGTATGTATGTATGTATGTATGTATGTATGTATGTAGTAAGTATTGTATGTATGTATGGTATGTATGTCAGTATCTATGATATGTATGTCGTTATGTATAGTATGGATGTATGTAATTATGTATGTATGTTATGTATAGTATGTATCGTATGTATGGATGTATGTATGTTAATGTATGTAGTATGTAGGTATGTATGTATGTATGTATGTATGTATTAATGTATGTATCTATGTATGTTATGTATGTATGTAATGTATGTAGTAGTATGTAGGTATGTCTGATATTTCTGTACGTTATGTATGTTAGTGTATGTATTTATGTATGTATGTGATTTTATGTTCTGTACTGTATGTATGTATGTATGTATGGTATGGAGTTATGTATGCTATGTATGTATGTATGTATGTATGTATGTTATGTATGTATGTATGGATGTTATGTATGTAGGTAGTATGGTATGTTATGTAGTGTATGTATGTATGTATGTAGTAGTATGTATGTATGTGGGTAGTGTTATGTATGATGTAATGTATGGTATGTATGTAGTATGTATGTAGGTATGTATGTCTGTATGTACGTATGTATGTATGTATGTATGTACGTATTTATGTAGGTAGGTATGTATGTATGTATGTATGTACGTATGTAATGTATGTATGTATGTATGTATGTACCTGGTATGTATGTAATGTAGGTATGTAGTTGTATGTATTGTATGTATGTATGTATGTATGTCTTTATGTATGTATGTATTTATGATGTATGAGGTATGTATGTCTGTATGTATGTATGTATGTATTTATGTATGTATGTATGTAGGTATGTATGTATTGTATTTTAGTATGCAGTATGTATGTATTTATGTATGTATGTATGTATGTTTTGTTATGTATGTATGTATGTATGTATGTATTTTATAAAGTATTATGTGATGTATGTATGGATGTATGATATGTATGTATGTATGTATGGATTGTATGTATTAGTATGTATGTAGTAGTATGTATGGTATGTATGTATTGTATGTATGTATGTATGTAGTATGGTATGTATGTAGGTATGTATGGTGTATGTATGTATGTATGAGTATGTATGGATGTATGTATGATGTAGGTATTTATGTACTGTATGTATGTATGTATGTAGATGTATGTATTGTATGTTATGTATGTAGTATGTATGTATGTATGTATGGTATGTATGTATGGCTGTATGTATGTATTATGTATGGTATGTATGTAGTGCTTATGTATGTATTGTAGGTATGTATGTCTGTAGGTATGTAGTTATGTATGTACTGGTATGTATGTATGTATGTATGTAGGATGTATGTATGTACGTACGTAAGACGTACATACGTACGTACGTCTGTACGTACGTA